>LR738715.1:897457177-897470295 GCA_902687465.1 Secale cereale
CGCCCTGGTGGCGCGCCCCCCCTGGGCCGCGCCGGGGGGGGCGCCTGGGCCCCCCGAGCCTCGTCTGGTGCCCCCCTTTGGCCTATATTTAGACCGTCTCCCAAAACCCTCGAGACGGAAACCTTTTTTCGCGATCTCATCTCTGTTCCGCCGCCGCCGCCGCTTCCAAGATCCGGAGCACCAGGAGAACTCTTCCCGGCACCCTGCCGGAGGGGAGGATCACCACCGGGAGCTTCTCCACCACCATGGACGCCTCCCGGATGAGTTGTGAGTAGTCTCCCTTGGACCATGGGTTCCATGACCAGTAGCTATGTGATGTTCTCCTCCCGTTCTTGTGCTTCACTAATTAGTCCTCGTGAGCTGCCCTACATGATCGAGGCATATATGTAATCCTTATGCTGTTGCTATGATGAATTTGCTGGGATCCGATGGATTATGAGATTATGTTCAGACTGTGTTTGAGTAATATATTTGATTCACCTCTTTTATATTTATGTTCGTAAGTAATTCCTGCATGTTCTCCGTTGTTATTTATTGCTTTGGCCAAGTAGTAGGTAGTGACTCCAAGAGGGAACGTTATGCTTGATTGTGGGTTCATGCCCCTCGATGACTAGCTTGAGTGACAGAAACATGAGTCTAGGGGATGTGCTGTTGCCACAAGGGGGAAAACAACGGTGCTTGTGCCCGCGGGTGCAAGGATTGTTTACTTTACGCAAAGTTCTTTTAATGCAGTTGTCTGTTGCTTTGAGTTTACACTATGGGTGGGACTCGCAAATTAATACCAGCGAGATGTTCTGGATAGATATCTCAAGGTGGATGATTAGTAGTAGATGCAGATGGATTTCGGTCTACTTACCTCGGCGTACCGCCCATGCTTTGAACCTCTACCTTTCTTGCAATGTAGTCAGCATTGGTTTGCGCACATGGTCCTGTCAATTGCCCAGCTGTAATTCGTTTACCTCACATAGCTGTTTTATCGTCTTTTGGGAGAGAGACATCACTAGTGAACATCATGAGACTCCGGTCCATATTACCATCATTGATCACATCCGCTATTTTACTTTCCGTTTTACTTACTATTGCAGCAATACCTATCACTATTATCACTTGCGTTTGATCCTTTGTAAACTACAAGGCCGGAGGGATTGACAACCTCTCTGTACTCGTTGGGAGCAAAGTTATTTGTATCTGTGTGCAGGTCCACGTTGATTGCTAATATCTGGCGCCGTTAGCAGTTGACACCTTCTTGTTGAAACTGGGAGTCTCAGGGAAATCGATCCTTGGTATTGCCAAGGGAAAACTTCCACTACACTGCATCTCAAACCTTCCACTTGGGGTAACCAACGAGGGGCGAGAAGCCATCAGAAGTGCCGTGAAGCCGCGGAAAGAATTGCTGGAAATAGTGCTCTCTCAGAGGGGGCTGTTTACGGCAAGGGAAAAATGGTCATTTTCATAGTGTCAAACCATAGTGAAAATGAAATCAACAGAACGGGCTCGACGATACGAAGAGATGGGCTTTGGAATCACCTCGTTTGGAGTTACGAGTAAAAAGTTGCGATAGTTTTTCTGCCAGGGACCCATTTGTAAATAAAACCATCACAAACAGGCCATCAGCAGGAAAAACAGAACGCGCCTTTCGGTTGAATACGCTTTCCAGCAGGGAAAGCGTAATCTTGGTCGAAGCAGAGCCAAAGTACGCCTTCGTTGATTGAAAGTGTATTTTGGCAAAACGCGCGTCCACGTATCCATGTCAACGTCGGGGGTCAACGCGCTGGAGGCCGACAGGTGGGGGCCACGGGCCTACTGGCAGGCTCGAGTGGGGGTGGGCTTCGTCTTCTTCCTCCCGATTGGGAACAGAGCAAGACGAGGCTTGCTCTGCTCCTCCTCCATCTCCCTCTGCTTCTCCTCCGCAATCTTCCTTCCGGCACGGGTTCTGTACTCGGCGTTCCAGTCCGAAAACCCCTCATACCACAGAATAGCGCCCTTGCCTCGTGTTCTTCCCGGGTGTTCAGGATTTCCCAGGGCACGCGTAACCTGGAACACCCCCGTTCGAGCCTCTTCTATTGCAACAAGTAGCTTATCGTCGGCTCCTTTCAGACATGCCTTCGTCGAAACTTCGCCTGTCTTCGGGTCCAACTCCCCCCCATGCGCATAGAACCAAGTCCTGCACGTGGGAGGCCAGCTCCTAGTAACCGAAGTGACACCTGCATCCTCCATCTCTTTCTCAAACTTATCCCACTTAGGCATTGCCACCGCGTAGCCACCTGGCCCTAGCTTATGGAACTTATCCTTTTTTTCGGCATTCTTCTTGTTTATTCTCGACCGTTCCTTAGCTAATTCTGAATCCTTGAATTTCACGAAATCGTCCCAATGAGCACTTTGCTTCACTAGTGTTCCCTCGAATACTGGAGTCTTCCTTCCTCCCTGGACATACTTGTCCCATTCACGATTCTTGTGGTTCTTGAATGCAACCGCCATCTTCCTAAGAGCAGTGTCCTTGACTTTCTGCACATCTGCTTCTATGAAATGATCTGGTAGGGTGAAATGTTCCATGAGAGTATTCCAAAACAGACTTTTTTGTCTGTCGTCGACAAAAGTAACATCTGGACGTGGCTTTGCTGGCTTTCTCCATTCTTGAAGGGAGATCGGGAGTTGGTCCTTCACAAGAACTCCGCACTAAAGAAAGAACTTGTCCGCAATCTTCTAAGGCGCTAATGGTTCGCCATTAGGTCTGATAGCCTCGATATTGTACTTTACACCCTCCTTCAACAATTTGTTCGGGCCTCGTTTCGTCCTGTTGCCTGAAGATTTGCTCGATCCGGATGGCTGAAAGAAGAAAGATGGCGGAAACTCCGGTGTTACGGTCTAATATGTTGTGGCGATGTGCATGAAAGTTATATCCATGTGTGGAAGGAGTTGGCGTAACCGAAGCTACACCAAGCACTGGCTGAACAGTGGCTGAATATGGATGGATACACAGGTGAGGACGGACTTGATGATCAAGTAGCGGGACACAAAAGTCATGACCACTTCATCATCGAGCGTACGGAATTGGTTCGTACCCGTCCAAAGAATGAAATAACATGGCAAGATAACAGTGGAAGACTGGGTTTATTGGCATTGCCCTTTTCTGATAACAAGGATAAGCAAGGGTTGCCAAGGGGACGAGATGAAAGACATGGTTCACGATAGAAACAAGTCTATCACTGAAATAATATAGGTGGATGGCGGAAAGATATCGAGGCGATACCTGAGCATAACTCCTGCAAATGGTGTCTGGAACACTCGGTACCAGGGCATCACTCTGCTGGGACAGAGGTGACGCCAAACACCAAAAAACAGGTATGCAGAGAGGGATGGTGCAGGTAGTGGATTGAAACTTATACCACCTACACTCACAAGATAAACTTCTAACAGCCAAATAATAATGTATATGCATGCTATGCGACAAACAAATGCAGCAATCAAATGCAACAAACCAACCTAACCCTATACTACCGCATTCTAACATTCGCGCGGTCTAGGGCGTCCTACAGCCAGAACTGCTGTGATACCAAGCCTGTGGCACCCCTGCTCAGAGAAACTGGAACGCCCCGTATTCCAGCCCAGAGATCGAGATGAAGTCTTCTGGAATACGGCACTGCTTAGCATAGAACAAACAAGCCTTCTATTATTACACGAATATGGATACAAGGTCTCCGATATTACAAGGGATTACATGGGCACGGCGACACTACACCTGCCACGGTTGCCCTATGCAAGCAGCAGAACAACACGAGGCAGCGGAACCTCTACTGGCAGCGGAACAACGAACGACGATGACCGACTCCAATCCGCACACTACAAAAATCATGTAATTTGCCGTCTGTGGATTACAGACTGCAAAGGCCAAAAAATAGACAGCAAAAATTTTGCCGTCAGTCAGTAGACAGCAAAGTCAGACGGCAAAGATAAGTCGGCAAAGAGTTCTTTGCCGTCAGCATTTCATCGGGAAGACGGCAAAATCTTTGCCGTCAGCAAACTTCATCTTTGTCGTCAACCAAATAATAGCATACGGCAAAGAAAGACAGCATTGCCGTCAGCCAGACTCTGTCTTTGCCGTCTGCCTCATACACCCCAGATGGCAAAGAAAATTATTTCATTTAAAAAATATGAACCACCAGTCGAGGTGCAGAGGTTGTAGTTGCTCGATGGTGTAGAAAAAAAATCACAACGTTTCACCATCTACAGTTCAAGAATGTATGACAACAGAACGGATTTTACAAGACACGAATACTCTATTTGCACAATATATCCATCATCACAATATTTACACAAAAATACACTATTTACAATATGCAGTTTCCCATTTACATGACGAACAAATGAACGAATCAGCACACGTAAAAACTACAATATTTCACAAAAAAAGGACACACTGGCCCTTGCCAGTGGTTACATACGAGCGTGAGCATCGAGCTCGAGGCGGCGGATGGTGGTCTTGGGTAGATTTTATCATGGCAGAGGGGCAGATGGAGGGCGAGGGAGACGGAAAGAGAAAGGGGTGCTGCAGGGTAGCTCTGGTGAGCTCTTGATGAAGCTGCGGCGCGGCCAGGTTGAAGGGAGGCGATGATTGACAAGCGGGGGAGCTCGAGATCAGGAGGAAGGACGGGGACGCGGTCAGCGAGGAGGATCCCGTGGCGCGGAGGAGTAGGAGGATCCCGCGACGGTCTCCTGCTCGCACGGCGGTGAGCTCTTTCAGCGCGGGCGGATCTAAGGGAAGCGACGGTTGATGAGCAGAGGAGATCGTGATGGGGAGGAGGCGTGGGGTCACAGGCACGGAGGAAGAGGAGGATGCCCCGGTGGCCTACTGCTCCGGCGGCTGCTCCGGGGGCGAGGGAGACGGGGTCGGCGATGGGGGACGAGGCCGGCACCGTGCGGCTGCTCCGGGGGCGAGGGAGATGGGGCCGACGACGGGAGACGGGGCCGGCAGCGTGCGGCTGCTCCGGGGGCGAGGGAGACACGGCCGGCGTCGCGCGGCTGCTCGTGGGCGACGGGCGATGGGGCGTCAGGCGACTGCTGGTGCTTCTGCTTGGGAGAGGTGAGACGAGGGAGCTCTCGGGGAAGGAGAGATAGAGGAGACGAGCGCGTGGGTGGGGCGGGTCGTGCACGTGGGTGGGGCCGATACTGGTAGGTGGGTGGCACATGACTCGTGGGTGGGTCTGCGGGTAGGTCCAACTGATGCGGTTTAATTGGATCTACATTTTAGATCTCGCCACGTCATCGATCCGCGTGATCGATCCGCGTGGTATGTTTTCTCTTTGCCGTCTGTCAAAAAATAATTTATACGACAAACAGCTCACTTTGCCGTCTGCCTACAAAATAACAGACAGCTAATTTCTTTACCGTTTGTTATGTTGAAGGTAGACGGCAATGTTTGCTGTTTGCCGTCTGTATTTTTTTTGGTAGACGGCAAAGTCTATTTTGCCGTTTGTCTTTCTTTGCTGTCTGTAGCTAACGACAAAATTGGTCTTTGCCATCTGGCCCGAGGAAAAGCTGACAGCAAAGCGTCCCCCTGACGGCAAATTACCTGTTTCCCGTAGTGGCAGGGACTCTGGCTGGAACATTTATCCTAGCTCGCGAACATCGGAACCACACCAAAACAAGCAAGCAATCCAGGCATGACCTGCAAACTGGCATGACACGCCAGGTCAGTACATTGAATGTACTTGCAAGCTCACAATAAACCAAAAGCATTCAAGACAAACAACAACATGGCATTAACAGGTTAATTTAATCCATGAACAAGGTACTAACAGAACAACATAGCATGCACAACTGATCATGATACAACTAGAACAGGCATATCATGAACATGAAAATACTACATGCAACATGATGATACTATCATGCACCAATTATTTTGTTCGGGTTACCTCGCAATCATCACATGCACAAACTTACCACCACGGACATCACACGATCATCTCAGGATCAAATCAAGCTTGGTATAAACAATACCATAGTAATCATCAAATGACCACAAGGAGCTTGATCTTTACCATTGACTCTCGCACAACATCACAAATATCCAACACTCAATATCCTCGATACCACTATGATCTTTCCGGCTATCACAAACAACTTATCATCGAACCGGGGTTGTTATTAATCAAGTTATTATTATTATTATTATTAACTCACTGTGTGACCGACACGAACTGAGCCCTTATCCGCAGGCGCGACTATCGATAGATTTAATATACACTCTGCAGAGGTAGCGCACTGTACCCACACTACGGAACCCATGGCCTCGTTCTCCCATTTGGGTGGACCAACGGCATTCCGAGAAAACCGATCTACTGTCATGACACTCTCCCAGCCACTCCGACTCACTCCCCACTGGGATAGTCCTAGGTGGCCCCGTGTCTACCAAAGACACCAACAACCACCCTCGTGGCAAAAATAAATAAAAAGTCCCAAATGGGGACAAAAGCGCTTATCATCCAACTACGGGCACACAAGGTTATGACTGCTTACCTGGCCAAGGTACAACATGCCCATAACCTTCCCTCGTTGGAGGCACCAGCGAGAGGCATGGCAATAGACCCAGTTAGGACCTTCCCATAAAGGTAAATGTGGTTGCACTGGTCAGTTCGATATGGTGGCACCACGACTCAGACAACAGTTGTTCAAGTTCAATTTAATCCGGTTAAACTTGAATGCAAATATGCTGAGTCATGATAAAAATATTGGATGCAATTATAATGCATGAGCATGAATGTCAACATAATCATGAGGAACAAAATAACTATCCACCATATCAACAATGAATCATAAGCATGGCATACTGACTAGCATGAACATCATAAGTACATACTTCTACGAAACAACGAATGACTACTAACATCAAAAATAAATATCATGCAAGAACATATCACAATATCAATATTCAAGCATTTAACTAAATGGATGCAAAGGAACATGCATAAAAACAGTACTTGGTACAGACGGCAATCATGCACCGAAGACCATCACCAATATCAACATGCACTACTAGCAAGCTTAAACATGTGAAAAGAATGCAAGCAACTAGCAGGGCATGATAAACAGATGCATAACAACATAGCAAGAAAATAAACAATAACCCCGAAGCATTACCGAAACAACGATAATCATATTTTAAACAAACAAACATTTAATAAATATTCAAGTGGAAAACCATGGCTACTAAATGAATAACATGCAAGTGGGTATTGTGGCTTGCCTGGGGTGTCGGGATACTCCGGGAAGAAGTGCGGTGAAGCCGCGGAAAGAATTGCCGGAAACAGTGCTCTCTCAGAGGGGGCTGTTTACGGCAAGGGAAAGATGGTCATTTTCATAGTGTCAAACCATAGTGAAAATGAAATCAACATAATGGGCGCGACGATACAAGAGATGGGCTTTGGAATCACCTCATTTGGAGTTACGAGTAAAAAGTTGCGATAGTTTTTCTGCCAGGGACCCATTTGTAAATAAAACCATCACAAACAGGCCATCAGCAGGAAAAACAGAACGCGCCTTTCGGTTGAATATGCTTTCCAGCAGGGAAAGCGTAATCTTGGTCGAAGCAGAGCCAAAGTACGCCTTCGTTGACTGAAAGCGTATTTTGGCAAAACGCGCATCCACGTATCCATGTCAGCGCCGGGGGTCAATGCGCTGGAGGCCGACAGGTGGGAGCCGCGGGCCTACTGGCAGGCTCGAGTGGGGGTGGGCTTCGTCTTCTTCCTCCCGATTGGGAACAGAGCGAGACGAGGCTTGCTCTGCTCCTCCTCCAGCTTCCTCTGCATCTCCTCCGCAATCTTCCTTCTGGCACGGGTTCTGTAGTTGGCGTTCCAGTCCGAAAACCCCTCATACCACGGAATAGCGCCCTTGCCTCGTGTTCTTCCCGGGTGTTCAGGATTTCCCAGGGCACGCGTAAGCTGGAACACCCCCATTCGAGCCTCTTCTATTGCAACAAGTAGCTTATCGTCAGCTCCTTTCAGACATGCCTTCGTCGAAACTTCGCCTGTCTACGGGTCCAACTCCCCTCCATGCGCATAGAACCAAGTCCTGCACGTGGGAGGCCAGCTCCTAGTAACCGGAGTGACACCTGCATCCTCCATCTCTTTCTCAAACTTATCCCACTTAGGCATTGCGACTGCGTAGCCACCTGGCCCCAGCTTATGGAACTTATCCTTTTTTCGGCATTCTTCTTGTTTATTCTCGACCGTTCCTTAGCTAATTCTGAATCCTTGAATTTCACGAAATCGTCCCAATGAGCACTTTGCTTCACTAGTGTTCCCTCGAATGCTGGAGTCTTCCTTCCTCCCTTGATGTACTTGTCCCATTCACGATTCTTGTGGTTCTTGAATGCAACCGCCATCTTCCTAAGAGCAGTGTCCTTGACTTTCTGCACATCTGCTTCTATGAAATGATCTGGTAGGGTGAAATGTTCCATGAGAGTATTCCAAAACAGACTTTTTTGGCTGTCGTCGACAAAAGTAACATCTGGACGTGGCTTTCTCCATTCTTGAAGGGAGATCGGGAGTTGGTCCTTCACAAGAACTCCGCACTGATGAGCGAACTTGTCCGCAATCTTCTTAGGCGCTAATGGTTCGCCATTAGGTCTGATTGCCTCGATATTGTACTTTACGCCATCCTTCAACAATTTGTTCGGGCCTCGTTTCGTCCTGTTGCCTGAAGATTTGCTCGATCCGGATGGCTGAAAGAAGAAAGATCGATTCGTTAACATATCTTCAACTCATTTAAAACATGTGATGATCACCAGATGTGCCTGCTTATATAAATATATATACCTCGTCGGTCTTTGTTGTTTCTAGATCAACATTTTCTTCGTTATCATCATAATCATCGTTCATGACTTCATCAATTCGGTCGTCGCGATCGAATATCATATCACCCTCTCCGGTGTTGTTTAGAAATTCCGAGCCATCATAATCTTTTTCATTCTGATCATCATCTGGCCCGCGAGGATGGCGTATCATATCGAACAGGGTCTGTTCTCCCTCTCTGCCGGTATTGTCCGCCATAGCTTTTATTTAACTGATCCAAAAGAAATATAAAACAATTTAGTATTCAAATTACATCGTCTCGAATAATAGATATAATCTCGAATACATCGTCTCGAATAATATATAATCTCGAATACATCGTCTCGAATAATATATAATATCGAATACATCTCTGGCTAGGTAGCTAATAAAGATCAAATACTACAAAAGAATCTAGGACACTCGCGGTTCCTGCGGCGCGGGTGGTGGACACCCAAAGAGAAGGAACCCTCACAGGATCATAGCTGAAGTGAGATCCCTAAAGAAACTGTCAGGAATATGAGAACCTGCCACCCTCTAACGCAACCATGTAGCGATAGACGTGCTCGTCCTCCTCCCTGACACGGCGACGTACCACCTCTGGCGGGGCCGGCTCCCTCCACACCAAAACTGGCCCACGCGAACGCCACCAAACGAGATCAGGGTCGACGACGCGATCCATGGTCGGGTTCCTCATCAAGTGGCGCGCCCCTCCAGGCAGCACCTCCTAGTGCCAGCCCAGTGGAGCCTAGTCCCAGACATGGGTCAGCCGGACGTCGTCGCGGACGGGTCGACGGCGAGGATGCGGGCCGGGCATCGTCGAGAACAAATACTAGCTATATGCCCGCAAAAAGTAACATTTTTTTAATGATTGGATTTTGATAACTAAAATTTCTAACATTTCTATATAACTAACATTTCTAACAATGCTATATAACTAACATTTCTAATATTTCTATAACTAAAAAACAAAAGAAAAAAATATAACATTTCTATATATATAACTAACATTTGTATAACATTTCTAATATTTCTAGAACTAAAAAAAAGAAAAATTTCTAACTTTTTTATAACTATTTCTATAACTAAAAAACAGAAAAATTTCTAACAATTCTAACTTCTTTATAACTATTTCTATAACTAAAAAACAGAAAATTTTCTAACAATTCTAACATTTCTATAATATTTCTATAACATTTCTAACAATTCTAACAATTCTAACATTTCTATAACATTTCTAACAATTCTAACATTTCTAACAATTCTAACATTTCTATAACATTTCTAATATCTCTATAAATAAAAAACAGAAAAAAAAATATAACATTTCTATATATCTTTACCTAATAATAAAGAAAATTGGGTTACTTTCATCCGTCATGTCATTTTTCAGAAAAGTCCCTCTATTTCAGAGAATTCAACCCGCAGTCCTGTTTTATGTCAAACCGAATAGTTTTTTTTGTTTTTTTACACAAAAGTCCCTGTGTTTTCTTGAAATCAACCCGCAGTCCGGGTTTAAGTCACTCCCGAACCGTTATTTTACATTTTTTGAAAACCCCCCTGATGTTTTAAGTAATTCATCCGCGGATCATATTTAAGTCAAATAAATGCTTTTTTAAATCATCCATATCTATTAAACCGTAACTCCGATTTGAACATGTTTTATATGAAATTTGATTAGAAAAATATGTAGAATATGAATATGAGATTATTTTTACCTATTAAGTACTTTTAAATATTATTTTGGACTATATTTAAGTCAAACAAATGATTTTCTAAATTATACGTATCTTTTAAATCGTAACTTCGATTTTAACATATTATATATGAAATATTATTAGAAAAATGTGTGGAATCTAAATATGATGTTAATTTTACCTGTTAAAGATTTTTATAATATTGGTTTTGAAGCAAACTTATAATTTATAGCGCAAGATTCATTTTTTCTTTCGTACCGGCGGCGATCCGGATTGCAAATAAACACCCTATTATAACCATATAGGGAATAGAAAACATCAATAAGTACACATGCATACCTCTGAAAAATGACACAGGGTAGAACAACAATTTTCTCATCGCGAAAGTGAGAGAAAGCGAGAGAGCGAGAGAGAGAGAGAGAGAGAGAGAGAGAGAGAGAGAGAGAGAGAGAGAGGAAGGCGCCTTAGGATTAACCATATTCAAACACGTTTTGTTTTGTTTTCTGTGAACACCGAGGCCATTGCCGGCGAGTGTGATAAGTAGGATAAGCGGCAAAACAAATATGATGCCTCGCAAAAATAAAGGAAATGGACCTATTATGGTCTTGAGTGATGATTGTTGGGTTAAGAGCGTGTGTTATGTTTTCTCTCCCGTTGCAATGCACGGGCTCTTTTGCTAGTATAACTAACATTTGTATAACATTTCTAATATTTCTAGAACTAAAAAAAAGAAAAATTTCTAACTTTTTTATAACTATTTCTATAACTAAAAAACAGAAAAAATTATAACAATTCTAACTTTTTTATAACTATTTCTATAACTAAAAAACAAAAAAATTTCTAACAATTCTAACATTTCTATAACATTTCTACCAATGCTATATAACTAACTATTTCTATAACTAAAAAAAGGAAAAATTCTAACATTTTTATAACTATTTCTATAACTAAAAATAAAAAAATGTATGTGTGTGTGTGTGCTCACCGGCGAGGCGAGAGGCGACGGGGGGCGGCGACGGGGACGACGACGGGCGCGGCGACGGGGACGGCGACCGGCGCGGCGACGACGACGTGGACGGGGCGGCGACGGGCGTGGCGACGGGGCGGCAACGACGGGGCGGCGATGGGCGCGGCGACGACGGGGACGGGGCGACGACGGGGCGGCGACGGGTGTAGAGGAGAAGAACAGATGAGAAACTGAAATTTTTGAAGTGTTTTCTTATATAGGATGGACCTTTAGTACCGGTTGGAGCCACCAACCGGTACTAAAGGCCTGTTTTGGCCAGGCCAAGCGGCGGGAACCGCACCCCCTTTAGTACCGATTGGTGGCTCCAACCGGTACCAAAGACACCGCTTTAGTACCGGTTGGTGCCACGACCCGGTACTAAAGGGGTGCGCTGGCGCAGGTGCGGTGCGGCAAGTTTAGTCCCACCTCGCTAGTCGAGGGGCAGCCGCACTGGTTTATAACCCCCACCGCGGCTGCTCCATCGAGCTCCTCTCTACTGCAGGCTTGTGGGCCTAACTTTGCCGCGTTGCCCTGTGAGTCTGCTGGGCCTTTATGGGCCTGCAAATACAGGCCCAGAGCCTTGCAGCCCCACAGGGTAGCGTGCAAACAAAAAATTTATATGGTATTTCATTTTATAACTAACTAAAATTTCTATATCTAAAATTTATCTATCTAACATTGCCGCAAATATATCTAAAATTTCTATCTAACATTTCTATATCTAAAATTTTATATCTAACTAACATTTCTATATCTAAAATTATCTAACAAACATTTTATATCTCATTTAACTATCTAAAAACAAATCAGTAAATGAATGAAAAATACCAAATGAATTCAGAAAGGGTTGGTAATTGTTTCTGTGGATTTGAATGGTGCATTTTGAACACGCAACAAGTCTTGAGTTCAAAAAAGTTCAAAAAAATGCAATGCCTTTGTAACATATGAGTTTTCGTCGTAAACCCTGATACCTCGAAAGATATTGTCCATTTGGTACACGAAGTGCATCCAGTTTTTGCCGTGACCCTGTCTACCTTTTTGTACATGCCATGTGGGTGAAATGATGATACCACGTCAAGTTTCAACCTTTTCAGACTTCAATTTGTAGTGCTTTTCAATTTCACGGTCATTTAGTTCTCCCAAAACAAATCGGTAAATAAATGAAAATACCAAATGAATTCACAAAGGGCTAATAATTGATGATGTGGATTTGAATGGTGCATTTTGAACACACGAAAACTATGGAGTTCAAAAAAATGCAATGCCTTTGTAACATATGAGTTTTCGTCCTAAACCCTGATACCTCGAAAGAGATTGTCCATTTTGTACACGAAGTGCATCCAATTTTTGCCATGACCGTCTCTACTTTTTTGCACATGCCATGTGGGTGAAATGATGATACCATGCCAAGTTTCAACCTTTTCAGACTTCAATTTGTAGTGCTTTTCAATTTCACGATCATTTAGCTCTCTCAAAACAAATCAGTAAATGAATGAAAAATACCAAATGAATTCAGAAAGGGCTAATAATTGATGATGTGGATTTGGATGGTGCATTTTGAACACACAAAAACTCTGGATTTCA
>LR738715.1:897472126-897485949 GCA_902687465.1 Secale cereale
AATGCCTTTGTAACATATGAGTTTTCGACCTAAACCCTGATACCTCGAAAGAGATTGTCCATTTTGTACATGAAGTGCATCCAGTTTTTGCCGTGACCCTCTCTACTTTTTTTCACATGCCATGTGGGTGAAATGATGATACCACGCCAAGTTCCAACCTTTTCAGACTTCAATTTGTAGTGCTTTTCAATTTCACGGTCATTTAGCTCTCTCAAAACAAATCAGTAAATGAATGAAAAATACCAAATGAATTCAGAAAGGGATAATAATTGATGATGTGGATTTGAATGGTGCATTTTGGACACACAAAACTCTGGAGTTCAAAAAATGCAATGCCTTTGTATCATATGAGTTTTCGTCCTAAACCATGATACTTCGAAAGAGATTGTCCATTTTGTACACGAGGTGCATCCAGTTTTTGCCGTGACCCTCTCTACTTTTTTGCACATGCCATGTGGGTGAAATGATGATACCATGCCAAGTTTCAACCTTTTGAGAGTTCAATTTGTACTGCTTTTCAATTTCACGGTCATTTAGCTCTCTCAAAACAAATCATTAAATGAATGAAAAATACCAAATGAATTCAGAAAGGGCTGATAATTGATGATGTGTATTTGAATGGTGCATTTTGAACACACAAAAAGTCTGGAGTTCAAAAAAAAGTCGCAATGCTCGTTAATTAGCTTCTAGCCTTTCGGAAGAGTGTACAAAGCACTGCACATAGCTCCGTGCAGTCTACACTATTCCTCAAGGTTTGAAGCTAAGCAACGTGCAGGTGAACATTGCGCCTCTCCCACATTGTCTGTGCACTCAAGGCTTATAAACCGCTCCTAGTGCCTCTCTCTTGGCGAGGTGGGACTAAAAATCAGCTTACTAAGATACTCTAGTACCGGTTAATGCCATGAACCGGTACTAAAGGTGCCTAGCCTGACAACAGCTTGACACAGCATCATTAGTACCGGTTCATGGCATGAACCGGTACTAGAGGTTGCCCACGAACCGGTACTAATGATCTCCGCCCGCCTAGCCGTTGGAACCGGCACTAATGGTCACATTAGTGCCGGTTCTGTTACAAACCCGGACTAATGTGCTTCACGTTTGACCCTTTTTCTACTAGTGTGGGTCATCAAGTATATTCTCTAGCCTAGACAATTTATCTGCAACGGGGTACTCGGCTCCCTTTCTATCGATAATGTGCAGATCAAATTCTTGCAGCAAGAGAACCCATCTAATAAGTCTAGGTTTAGCATCTTTCTTTTCCATAAGGTTTTTGATAGCAGCATGATCAGTGTGAATAGTTACTTTAGAATCGACAATATAAGGTCTAAACTTATCACAAGCAAATATAACTGCTAAAAATTCTTTCTCACTAGTAGCATAATTTCTCTGGGCACTATCTAGAGTTTTACTAGCATATTGGATAACATTCAATTTGTTATCAACTCTTTGTCCTAGAACAGCACCTACATCATAATCACTAGCATCGCACATAATCTCAAATGGTAAATTCTAGTCAGGAGGATGGACAATAGGTGCAGAGATCAATGCTTTCTTAAGTATTTCAAATGCTTCTAGACAATCATCATCAAAGACAAAAGGAACATCTTTTTGTAAGAGATTAGTCAGAGGCCTGGAGATTTTGGAGAAGTCCTTAATGAACCTCCTATAAAACCCGGCATGACCAAGGAAACTTCGTATACCTTTGATGTACCTGGGACACGGCATCTTTTCAATAGCATCAATTTTAGCTTTGTCAACTTCAGTACCTCTTTCAGAAATTTTATGTCCCAAGACAATGCCTTCATTAACCATAAAGTGGCACTTCTCCCAATTCAAGACAAGATTAGTGTCTTCACATCTCTGCAAAACTCGATCAAGGTTGCTCAAGCAATCATCAAAAGAATTTCCGTAAATGGAGAAATCATCCATGAAAACCTCAACAATCTTTTCACAAACATCAGAGAATATAGCCATCATGCATCTTTGAAAGGTAGCAGGTGCATTACATAAACCAAAAGGCATACGTCTATAAGCAAAGGTACCGAAAGGACAAGTAAAAGTGGTCTTTTCTTGATCCCCTTTTGACACAGGTATTTGAGAGAAACCAGAATATCCATCTAGAAAGCAAAAATGAGTATGTTTGGATAACCTTTCTAGCATTTGATCAATAAAAGGCAAAGGGTAATGATCTTTCTTAGTAGCTTTATTTAATTTGTGGAAATCAATTACCATCCTATAACTTGTAACAATTCTTTGTGGGATCAATGCATCTTTATCATTAGGAACAACAGTCATACCTCCCTTCTTAGGGAAACAATGGACATGACTTACCCACTGGCTATCAGCAACTGGATAGATAATACCTACCTCTAGAAGCTTTAGTATTTCCTTCCTTACCACTTCCTTCATCTTAGGATTTAATCGTCGTTGATTATCAATAACCGGTTTAGCGTCCTCTTCCAATTTTATCTTGTGTTGGCATAAAGTGGGACTAATGCACTTAAGATCATCCAGAGTATATCCAATAGCAGCACGGTGCTTCTTCAGAGTTTTTAATAATCTTTCTTCTTCCTGCTTTGAAAGGTTAGCACTGATAAGAAAAGGATATATCCTTATTTTCATCTAGATAAACATACTTAAGATTATCAGGTAATGGTTTAAGTTCAAACACGGGATCACCCTTGGGTGGAGCAGGATCCCCTAGGATTTCAATAGGCAAGTTGTTTTTCAATACGGGTCCCTGCTTAAAGAATATTTCATCTATTTCCCTTCTCTCATTCATATACATTTCATTTTCATGGTCTAGCAGATATTATTCTAAAGGATCGTAAGAGGCACATCAATAGAAGCAAGACCAATAATTTCATCCTTACTAGGTAATTCTTTATCATGGGGTTGTCTACGAAATTTAGCAAAGTTAAAATCGTGAGACATATCCCCTAAACCAATGGTAACAATATCTTTCACATAGTCTATCTTAGCATTAACGGTATTCAAGAAGGGTCTACCAAATATAATGGGACAAAAATCATCTTGTGGGGAACTAAGAATAAGAAAATCAGAAGGGTATTTAACCTTCCAACACAAGACTTCAACATCTCTAACAAACCCAACTGGTGAAATAGTGTCTCTATTAGCAAGCTTAATAGTAACATCAATCCCTTCTAACTCAACAGGTGCAATATCATGCATAACTTCTTTATATAAGGAATGAGGGATTATACTTGCACTAGCACCTACGTCACATAAACCATGATAGCAATGATCTCCTATTTTAACGGAAATAACAGGCAAGCCTACAACAGGTCTATGTTTATTCCTAGCATCGGGTTTGGCTATTCTAGCAGCTTCCTCTTGGAGGTAAATAACATGTCCATCTAAATTCTCAACCAAGAGATCTTTAACCATAGCAACACTAGGTTCAACTTTAATTTGCTCAGAGGGTGTAGGTGTTCTAGTACTGGTCTTACGAACCATAGTTGAAGCTTTAGCATGATCCTTTATTCTATCAGGGAAAGTTGGTTTCTCTATATAAGTAGTAGGAACAATAGGATCAACATTATAAGTGATAGTCTTTTCTTTAACTTTAACAGGTTCAACTACTTTTACTTCAATGGGAGGATGGTATTTAAACCACTTCTCCTTGGGAAGATCAACATGAGTAGCAAATGATTCACAGAAAGAAGCTACTATCTCAGAGTCAAGTCCATATTTAGTGCTAAATTCACGGAAAACATCGCTTTCCATAAAAGCTTTAACACAATCATACTTAGCGGTCATACCTGACTCCTTACCTTCGTCGAGATCCCAATCTTCAGAGTTGTGTTTAATTCTTTCCAATAAATCCCATTTGAATTCAACAGTCTTCATCATAAAAGAACCAGAACAAGAAGTATCGATCATGGTGCGATTATTGAGAGAAAGTCAAGCATAAAATTTTTGAATGATCATTTTTCTTGAGAGCTCATGATTGGGGCATGAATATAACATTGACTTAAGCCTCCCACAATCTTGAGCGATGCTTTCTCCTTCGCGAGGCCAAAAATTATATATATAACTACGATCATGATGAACCTAATGCATAGAGTAGAACTTCTGATGAAATTCCAACTTCAGTCGATTATAGTTCCATGATCCAATATCATCGCATAGCCTAAACCATGTCAATGCATCTCCCTTCAAAAATAAAGGGAAGACCTTCTTTTTGATAATGTCCTCGGGCATACCTGCAAGCTTAAATAATCCACAAACTTAATCCACATAGATTAGGTGTAAATTGGGATGCAGTGTTTCGTCTCCTGTAAAAGGATTATCTATCAGTTTTTCTATCATACCCGAAGGAATTTCAAAGCAAACATTTTCAGTAGGTTCAGTAGGTTGAGGAGCAACTCTTTGCTCTTCTGGTCGGGGTGAAGATACCCCGAACAAGCCCCTCAAAGGATGATGAGCCATAGTAACAAGTGACAGTAAATTTCAACACACTATATAATTTTTTTCCTTACCAAAGGTGCTTCACTCCCCGGCAACGGCGCCAGAAAAGAGTCTTGATGACCACAAGTGTAGGGGATCTATCGTAGTCCTTTCGATAAGTAAGAGTGTCGAACCCAACGAGGAGCAGAAGGAAATGATAGGCAGTTTTCAGTAAGGTATTTTCTGCAAGCACTGAAATTATCCGTAACAGATAGTTTTGTGATAAGGTAATTGGCAGCAACTAACAAATAGTAAAAGTAAATAAGGTGCAGCAAGATGGCCCAATCCTTTTTGTAGCAAAGGACAAGCCTGGACAAACTCTTATATGAAGGAAAGCGCTCCTGAGGACACATGAGAATTATCGTGAAGCTAGTTTTCATCACGATCATATGATTTGCGTTCGGTACTTTGATAATTTGGTGTGTGGGTGGACCGGTGCTTGGATGTTTTCCTTACTTGGACAAGCCTCCCACTTATGATTAACCTCTAATGCAAGCATCCGCAACTACAAAAGAAGTATTAAGGTAAACCTAACCCTAGCATGAAATAAGTGGATCCAAATCAGCCCCTTACGAAGCAATGCATAAACTAGGGCTTAAGCTTCTGTCACTCTAGAAACCCATCATCTAATTATTACTTCCCAATTCCTTCCTCTAGGCCCAAATAATGGTGAAGTGTCATGTAGTCGATGTTCACATGACACCACTAGAGGAGAGACAACGTACATCTCATCAAAATATCGAACGAATACCAAATTCACATGACTACTTATAGCAAGACTTCTCCCGTGTCCTCAGGAACAAAAGTAACTACTCACAAGACATAATATTGTTCATGATAAGAGGGGTATTAATATGCATAATGGATCTGAACATATGATCTTCCACCAAGTAAACCAACTAGCAACAACTACAAGGAGTAATCAACACTACTAGCAACCCACAGGTACCAATCTGAGGTTTGGGTACAAAGATTGGATACAAGAGATGAACTAGGGTTTGAGAGGAGATGGTTCTGGTGAAGATGTTTTTTGACTATGTACTGCAAGGCAACAGCCTCACAGTGTTTTATTAATAAAATAACCCAAAGAGGGTGAAGTTACAAAGAAAAAAATACATACAAGGGAGAAGGAGAGAGTTTACTCACAACTAAGCTACTGGAGGGAGGCTATCCAAGATAGAAGCTTATCTCTATATTTACATTTGATTCTATGAGCAAGTAAAGAAATATCATATACAAAATTTCGTTTCCAGGATCTGAAGCTGGGCTGCTCATTTATGAAAATTTTGCCATTCCTTTGAGTCCAGATATTCCAATAGGCAGTGAAAACTACCTCAGTGAAGAAAGGTTGACCAAAATCCTATCGAGCTGCTAAAGCCATGGAGTATGTGGAGTGGTGACCATCTGATGTCCAGGATATACCAAGATAATTCCAAACTCGCTGGCTAAAGTTATAGGCGAAGAAAAGATGCCCCCGGTCCTCAAGATGGGGTAGAAGACATAAAACACAGTTGGCGTCATCTACATGCCAATGCCTTCGTTGCATCATATCCCTTGTGTTAAGACGATCCATGATGGGCCTCGAACCCCTCGTTGGTTACCCCAAGTGGAAGGTGTAAGATGCAGTAAGTAGAAGTGTTTTCCCTTAGCAAAGATGCCAAGGATCGAATCCCCAGAGACTCCTAGGTTCAACAGGTAGGTGTCAACTGCTACGGCGCCAGATTAGTAGCAATCAACGTGGACCTGCACACAGATACAAATAACTTTGCTCCCAACGAGTACAGAGAGGTTGTCAATCCCTCCGGCCTTGTAGTTCACAAAGGATTAAAAGCAATGATAGTAGTGATAGATAGTGTTTTGCAATAGTAAATAATAGCGGAAAGTAAATAGCGGATGTGATCAATGATGGTAATATGGACCGGAGTCTCATGATGTTCACTAGTGATGTCTCTCTCCCAAAAGATGATAAAACAGCTATGTGAGGTAACAAATTACAGCTGGGCAATTGACAGGACCACGAACGCAAACCAATGCTGACTACATTGCAAGAAAGGTTGAGGTTCAAAGCATGGGCGGTACGCCAAAGTAAGTAGACCGAAATCCATCAATGCCTACTACTAATCATCCACCTTGAGATATCTATCCAGAACATCTCGCTGGTATTAAGTTGCGAGTCACACCCATAGTGTAAACTCAATGCAACAGACAACTGCATTAAAAGAACTTTGCGTAAAGTAAACAATCCTTGCACCCGCGGGCACAAGCACCGTTGTTTTCCCCCTTGTGGCAACAGCACATCCCCTAGACTCATGTTTCTGTCACTCAAGCTAGTCATCGAGGGGCATGAACCCACAATCGAGCATAACGTTCCCTCTTGGAGTCACTACCTACTACTCGGCCAAAGCAATAAATAACAACGGAGAACATGCAAGAATTACTTATGAACTAAAATATAAGAGAGGTGAATCAAATATATTACTCAAGATCAATCTGAACATAATCTCATAATCCATCGGATCCCAGCAAACTCAACATAGCAACAGCATAAGGATTACATAGGTGCCTCGATCATGTAGGGCAGCTCACGAGGACTAATTAGTGAAGCACAAGAACGGGAGGAGAACATCACATAGCTACTGGTCATGGACTCATGGTCCAAGGGAGACTACTCACGAGTCATCCGGGAGGCGTCCATGGTGGTGGAGAAGCTCCCGGTGGTGATCCTCCCCTCCGGCAGGGTGCCGGGAAGAGTTCTCCTGGTGCTCCCGATCTTGGAAGCGGCGGCGGCGGCGGAACAGAGATGGGATCGCGAAAAGAGTTCCTGTTCTGAGGGTTACGGAGGACCCTTTAAATATATGCCAAAGTAGGGCACCGGGGGAGTCTCGGGGGGCCCAGACGCCCCCCCGGCGCGGCCCAGGGGGGGCGTCGCCAGGGCGCCTGGAGCCTTGGTGCCCCCCCCAGGCTGCCCTTCGGACGCAGTGTTGTTTCCGGATCGCTGATTTTTTATATAAATTTTCTGGATTTTTCTGGGCAGTTCTCGAAACGTGAAAACCTGAAATACAAAAACAGCTGAAAACAGAAACTGGCACTGGGGTGCACTGGATTAGTAAGTTAGTCCAAATATGATCAAAAGTGTATGGAAGTGTATGAATATCATAGCAATATCACTCAAAAGTGGCATGGAGCAAGCAGAAATTATAGATACGTTTTGGACGTATCAATCCATCAATAGCAACCACCCAAAGAGTTTAATCTTTAGTGTGCAGGAGCATTTCCAGATCCATTTGAAGATTGGATCCACCACTATATGAGAGAAGGTGAAATCATAGTACAATTTGGACTGGAAGGTGCCTGATTTGGAGGGCCATTGCCAGATATCTTTTGTTGATGGATCAAGTTGCAGAGGAGCCAACAGAGACTGTAGTTGCTGAAACTCATGAAAGGCTTCAATAGACAAAGGAAGATGAAAGTTCTGAGCCTCAGATGGTGCATAAAAAAAATCCTTGACAATGATGAGGTCATTAAGCACAAATGAGTAGAGGTGTGGTAATCTGGTCCGGAGCGATATAACTCTACTGTCAATGTGCCACATGTCGACCCAAAACAATACGGTGTCCCCTGCATGAACTTGCGGGACAGCGAGAGTGCAGAACTTATCATAGAGATTGAGAATATCCCGCCACCAGAAAGAACCACAGCTGCGAGTGGCTTGAGGTGGTGATGAACCATAATAAGAATCCCAGAGCAATTGAACCCAAGGTATATCAAGCTTGTTGAAAAACTTGTAGAGATGTTTCATGAGCAAGGCCTCATTCTGAATGCCAAGGTGTGTAACTCCGAGGCCACCATACTTCTTGGGTCGGCATATGAGATCCCATGCAGCTAGAGATTGACGTGGGGTCTCCGAGTTGCCCCTCTAGAGACATTGACGCATAATCCTCTCTAACTGTTTAAGAATGCCCTTTGGGAGAGATAAAGAGCACAAGAAATATATTGGCATGGAAGCCAGCACAAACTGCAGCAGCTGCAAGCGACTGCCCTGATTCAGCAAACAGGACGAAGCAGAAAGGCGCCTCTCCAGACGATCTACTAGGGGCGATAGATCAGCCACGGTAGGTCTAGAAGTGCCCATAGGAAGACCTAGATAGGTGAAGGGCAGAGATCCCACCTCACAACCCAAGAGTGCAGCAATGCGAGAGCCTTCCTCAGCAGACAAGTTCAGGGGGATCAAGGATGATTTGCCGAGATGGGAGAGTTGTTGGTGATGACGGCGGTGACGATTTCCCCCTCCCGGAGGGAAGTATCCCCGGCAGAACAGCTCCGCAGGAGCCTTAGATTGGTTTTCGCCAAGGTTCCGCCTCGAGACGGCGGCGTCTGGTCCCGAAAGCCTCTTTCTTAATTTTTTTTTCAGGTCAAAACACCTCATATAGGAGAAGATGGGCATCGGGGGGTCACCGAATGACCCACAAGGCAGGGGGCGCGCCCCCCACCCTCGTGGACAGGTGGTGACCCCCTGATGAATATCTTTCGCCAGATACTTTTTATATTTTCTGAAACGATGTCCCGTGGAGTTTCGGAGCTTTTTGAGTTGTGCAGAATAGGTTTCCAATGTTTGCTCCTTTTCCAGCCCAGAATTCCAGCTGCACGCATTCTCCCTCTTCATGTAAACCTTGTAAAATAAGAGAGAAAAGGCATAAGTATTGTGACATATCCTCTAATAATAGCCTATAGTGCAATAAATATCAACATAAAAGCATGATGCAAAATGGACGTATCATGCTCAGTGCGGGATTTCTCAACCAACATTTTTGCAAGCGTTTCCTCATATATGAGGTTTAGTCTGCTTCCTCCGTCCATGAGTACTTTAGTGAGGCGAAAACCGTCCACTACTAGGTCTAGTACCACAGCTGCTGATGCTCGGATCAGGCAGACTCGAGGTGCGTCTTCGGCAGAAAAACTAACTGCCGTGTCGCTCCATGGGCTTGAAGAGCTAATTTGCTAAACGTCGGCAAGTTCGCGATTTGCTCTCTTGCGCCGGTTATTTGAGGAGAATGTCTCGAAGACAGTGAAGACATCGATGTCTTTCTCCCTTGATACAGTGTTGGCCAGAATCGCCGTACCGCTCTTTGCTACCTGCCAAAGTACCCAACATGCTCTAAGGCGGTGATTTGGGACGTTATCCGGGGTTGCGTGTATTTGGCAAGGTGTATTGAGTAGTTTGTCCAGTACGGACTGGTTCCTTACTAGAGGCTTATTCTTCTTGCCAACAGGAATGCTATCGGATGGCCAACTAGGGTATGTCCATTTAGCCTTGGTGGTGTACTGTCCGAACATGGACTGTTCCAGAGGTGTACTCACTACTAGGAAAAGGCTTGTTGGTGGCGCACCTATTTTGGCCATTAATGGCGCACTATAGGTGCGCCACTATCATCACACCACTAGTATTTTTTAGTAATGGCGCACCATCTGGTGCGCCATTAGTATCCCAGACACTAATGGTGCACCACTTGTTGCGGAAGGTCACCCATCCTCACACTACTCCAGCCCGAGCACGCTTAACTTCTGAGTTCTATCCAATCCCAGCACCAGCTCACTTAACAGGCACTTGTTGATATATCTATCATATCCATCCTATTAAACCTTGTTGATGTCTAGGACTTTGTTCATGTTAATGAGTGTGATGAAATTTTTAAAAAATATTTCGAACTTCCCGGTCATATTACGTATCATATTATGAACATTTTTTCCCAAAAAAAATCAATTTTTTTTTCTGTTACTAGTGGCGCACTAGCAAATGGTGCGCCATTACTAAGTTAGAATTTGTTTTTCATTTTCCCCCTATAGATCTTAAAAGCCCCGTATCTTTTATTCTTTCAGGTTTTTGGGAATTCTAAAAATGCTCAACAGGGTACCCCCACCCCAGTTGAATTCGGATGTAACTTTTTGAGTAGATGATTTTTCATATAAAAAACTTTTTAATCCGAGTTAGTATGCAAAAGTTATGCCCATTTTACTAAATTCCAAAGAGATTTTGCAAATAAAATCGAAATTCATATTTATAAATTTTACCAACAACTAGACCACATAACACATGGGAAACTTATTTTATTTTATTTTTTGACATTTCCATCATTTTCTTTTATTTTTTTAAACTGAAAAGGCGGTCAGGGGGTGCATTTGGTGAAATTTGGACATAGTAATGGTGCACCTATTCAAAGTGCGCCATTACTAAGTCATACACATAGTAATGTCGCACATTGTATAGGTGCGCCATTACTAAGTTTGACATAGTAATGGCGCACCTGGTGTGCGGTGCGCCATTACTAGTTCTGGAAAAAATAAAAAAAATAAAAAAAAGAAATGTTAGTAGTGGCGCACCGTGGGTGCGGTGCGCTATTACTAGTTAAACTAGTAATGGCGCACTATAAACTGGTGTGCCACTGCTAACATTTCTTTTTCCGATTTTTTTTCAAAACTAGTAATGGCGCACCGCACACCAGGTGCGCCATTAGTAATATGACATTAATGGAGCACCTATATCTGGATCGCCAAGTAGGTTTATGCTATACGTTGTTACTTGGTGAACTTACCATCTATTCTGTTCTACTGCTTCTAGATGGAGGCTGCCAGAAGCGTAGTCTTTGATAGGATCAGCTATCCCCCTCTTATTCTGGCATTCCGCAGTTCAGTCCATATATATTACCTCTTTACACAGATATCATTGCATATGTAGTGTAGATCCTTGCTTGCGAGTATTTTGGATGAGTACTCACGGTTGCTTTGTTCCCTTTTCCCCTTTTGTTCCTTCTTCTCGGATGACGCGACCAGATGGCGAAGTTCGGGAGCCAGAAGATCCCGAGGATGTTTCTACGTGGAGTTCGGCTTCGAGGAGTAGTTAGGAGGTCCCAGGCAGGAGGACTTGCCTTTTCGATCGTTGCTATATTTGTTCTAGCCTTCTTAAGGCCAACGTGTTTAACTTATGTCTGTACTCAGATATTTTTGCTTCCGCTGACTCTTGTGATTTCGAGCTTATGTATTCGAGCCCTCGAGGCCCCTTGCTTGTAATATAAACCTTGTATTATTTTAATTTGTGACTAGAGTTGTGTTGTGATATCTTCTAGTGAGTCCTTGATCTTGGTCGTACACATTTGCGTGCATGAATAGTGTACGGTCGAATCGGGGGCGTCACAAAAGTGCTAGAGGGTTTATTCCTAATACATAGAGGTGAACAGTTGCCTTCCAAGTTCCCAAGGTGGGTACCTAAGAATCCTGGAAAAAGAGTCCTCAAGAAGTTCAAGCTGAATGTCAAAGCAAATCCATGAAGTGTGCAACCAATCAGTCATCCCGCATGAGTAATCAAAAAAATTCCTAAAAGTCCAAGAAGCAAATTCAAGAAAAAGATCCCAACAGTCCAAGAAGCAACCAAGTGGTCCCAAGTAGTAAGGAACCCACTGGAAGGAAAGAGGGAGGTAGTTGTTCACCACCCCTCAATATGCACGAAGAAAAATCGCCAAGCCATTGTCCCAAAACCATTTACCCTAAACTTAACACACCCAAGTCTCTGGGTTCATGGGGCGTGTGCAGGGCGCATGTTGGGCTGTGGTGGCCCTTAGAATGATGATGGGCTAGAGTGTGAATTTCCGTTGCCTCTCGGAAGCATCTCGAAACGCAGCGTCTTCATACACATAAACCGAAGCTTATTTAGTTATTGAGTTTCAACTGTCACGGTCTTTCGACGGTTCCCAATGACAAGTCCTTTCAGTAGCCTTGTTGGATATCACGCCTATATGTGGTGTATAACGAGAAAGCCAACATTTTAAAAACACATAAACATTTTTTTCTCTCTTTTCGCTTGGTTTCGTTTGGTGTTTCCATTTGTGCTACTTCAACATCTTAGCAGCCATCGAGAGGTGCTTCCTGTTATTGTTGACAGCATTCCGACAACAAACCACTACATCGACCTACATCATGGGCGTGAGGGGCAGCAGTACCCATGCGTCCATGATAGCGCCAACGACACCCAATTGTCTACATCGGCACGCACGATGGGCGGCGCAAGGCAACACTTGCACATTCATAACAGTGGCGCCGGCGTGACAACGGTGCCCCGTCTCCAAGAACAATGAAGCTTGGGGGCAACATCCTCCCCTCAATTATCCATAAGGCCGACGTCATCCCAGCGTACAAACAGAATTTCCTCGCCGTGAATGTCGTGGCGATGCACTCAATGAAGGGGAGCCGTCGATGGTCTACTGACGCCTCGCCTATATCAACACTTGAAGATCATGAGAGCAGTGCACTAGTGCAATGACCACTTCGTCATGATGGTTCCATGGAAGAGAATACGGTGCCACTTGATGCCTTTCTCAACCCGGAACCATGAAGACGACACATGCCGCCAGTGACCACTTCATCGAGATGGTTCCGCGGAAGAGAATACGGTGCCACTTGATGCTTTTCTCAACCCGGAAATATGAAGATGACACACGCCGCCAGTGACCACCTATGTTACATGGTATGGGGATACGGGTACCGGGATACGGATATGGTGATACGGGAAAACGGCATTTTCTGAAAATAGACTTACGGGGATACGACGAGTATATGTAGAAATGCACAGATAAATCAGCACCAGAAAACATTTTTTTAGAGAATGAGATGCTGACCACATTGGATATTTAGACTTGTCTCTAGGCGACATGCTGACCGTTGCTTGTCGCGTCAATATATGTGTGTGCATGCTTCTAAAAATATTCCAGCTAAAATGATGCATGTGCCTACCGTTTACAACATTGGGGTAAAATATGACAGCCCTGTTTCTGGGCTGGCTGTAGCAACAGCAGCGTGGTGTTTGTTGCGCTTTTAACAGCCTCTTTTTAATCTTATTTTCTGAAATTTCAAGGAAAATTTTAGCAAGGACCCTCTTACCTCCCCTTTTCACATGAGAGGTCAGGGTATATAGTAGATCTGACCCATAGATTTGGTCAAGTAGTAATCTGATTAAATCTTACCTTTCTTATCTCCTGTGTGAAAAGAGGGGTGCGAGGGAGATGTTAAAATTACTCGAATTTCATTGGATGTTGTTTGCTTGTGTGTAGAATCCAGCATAGTCATTTGCGAAAACAGTTAACCAATGGTTACCCCTTGGAGACTCCTTCGAGGGTCATTTTTTTGGCCTGGGTGCGGTGGTGAGCATGGCGGCCTCACCGGTGTTGGAGAGAAGAGGACGGCGAGTCTTGGAGGTGACGGGTGGGGAGGAGACGAGGACGGGCGGTGGGGCGCGGTGGCCGACGGGGAGGCGAGATGCGACGGGTGGGAGCGGCCGGCGTCGGGGGCCATCGGGCTCCCGATTC
>LR738715.1:897497968-897519502 GCA_902687465.1 Secale cereale
CCGGCACCTGGAGGGGGGAAACGGACGCGTCAGGTCTACAAGGAGGGGATGTAGCTGTGGGTCTGGCCCGGATGTTGCTCCCAGGTGTCCCTCTGGGCTTAGCTGACACAACCGAGTGGCGAGGTCCACTGGTCAAAGCTCGTCTGTGGGAAGTCAAAGGGCTAGATCTCGTGGTCAACCGCTCCACGGTTAGTCGGGACGGGGGCCCTGGGGGGTAGCAATGCCGCCGGAGCGTCACACAGGCCCCTCATACAAGCTGGGGTGTTGTGGCATGTCCGAAGAGGCGGCACGCGTGTCCGGGGCCTGGCCCCCCTCACGGACGGCGCCGCCGCTGGCACCTGGAGGGAGAAAACGGACGCGTCGGGTCGACAAACTCGGTATACATGCATACACATTCAGTCAAATAATTCCGGAATAAAACTTGAAATAAAAAATAGTATGCTATTTCTCATACATACAACCAACAAAAAAAAAGTAATATTTGAATTTATAAAATACACCGGAATTTTTTTTGCAAAAAAAGTTGACCTGCCAACTATGCCGACGGCAAACGTAACCTATGCCGACGGCTAAGCCGTCGGCATAGCTGGCCACCTTATCCACTCGCCAGGCAACGGCCTCCACCCATTCTTTACCCTCGCGACCCGACCTTATCGCACGCCCGACCCGCCCCGCGCTCCCACCCGCCCGCCGCGCCGCCGGCCGCCCCGCGCTGCCCCCCGCCCCGCCGCGCCGCCACCCGCCCGCCGCGCCGCCGGCCGCCCCGCCCCGCGCTACCACCCGCCCTGCCTCGCCGCAGGACGGCGGCCCCCTCGATGCCTGACCCCGCTCCGTCTCTGCCCGAACCCGCCCGTCCCCCGACGCCCCTTCCCGGCCGCGCCGCCTGACGACGGCAGCATCGCCGCCTCACGCCGCCCGACCCCGCCCTGTTCCGAGGTCGCCTCCGACCTGCCTCGCCGGCTGCCGGTGAGCTCTCTCTGTATCCTCTGTCGCCCGGCCGCCGGCTGCTGTTTGTGAATGGTGCTAGGTAGTTACTGTGAATGGATGGATGGATGGATGGATCGATGGATAAGTTTAATTTGCTAGCTGTTTTGCTGTTTGTAAATGGTGCTAGTAGCTACTGTGAATGGTGAATTTGCCAGTATGTCGCTGTCAAAATGTTGCTATATTGCTGAAAATGTATTCTTGTTGAATGATGCAAATTGAGCTGATGTTGAGTTGGCGCTATTTCCATGCCCATTTGCTGCTGAAATGATGACTATAGCGGCTGTTTTGTTGCTGAAATGTAAGCTTGGCATATGAAGAGGTAAGGATACGCAAGTCTTTTTTCGATGATGTTAGTCTCAATTAGGCACTAGTGGTATTTTGGCTAGAGAAAACTGAAATGAGTGCTATATTAGCAAATTGTATATACGCAAGTCTTTTTTCGATGATGTTAGTCTCATACATTTTTTTTTTTGCAATTTGAGATGTTGTTTCATGTTGGCTCATAATATAGTGTCAATGCTTTATGTGATATGTGATGAGCTAATTTTTTTTCACTCGGTCAATTTTACAGGATTTGTGGTGTTTCATCTCCGAGTTGTGAACTTTGACGTTGGAGGTGTTGGTCCACGGTCGTCCCTCCTCTAACCGACTACATCCTCTACATCCGAGGGTGAGCAACAATTCCAGCACCTCGTTCGCTTTTTTTCATGTCACTAGATTAAATTTTCACATCAAGTCGCGTAACCTAGGTCTCCCGTCCGAAAGGGTTGCATCGATAAATATGCATTCAATTGCATATATATCACCGCAGCTCTTTCGGATTGTCCAGCGCTTTCCACGGACAGCCCGAGGATGTGTAGATTGGGTACGTTGTTCATGTTCTACCCTGTTTCGTGATCACATGTCATGCTTCCAAATTTTGCATAGGTTGTTTCTCGTTGGTGCTATGCAAAGCATGACGGATGGGCGAGTTTGGTGGATAGGTGGCTCGGCGACGATTCAGAGTTTGCTGCCAAGAGCAGCAAGGGCCGGGCTAACCGTGGAAAAGACGGGACACGCGGCCAAGGAAACAGGAACCACTGGGGCTTCAAGGCCATGAAGGTATATCTATATGCATGATGTCTATATGCATGATGCATTTTTGTTCTTCTTTACAGTCATGTTGTTATGTATGGCTAACTTCTATTTGACGGCGCAGGAGGACAAGTTGAAGAGGCCGCTCTCAGACATGGAGTCATGGAAGATGGCCCGTGAGCGGAGTGATCGCAAAGACGGCGAGAGCCAGTACTATGGCAAGACCGAGGAGCATCTGGAGTCTTACACTCAGAACTATCAGAGGTTGCATCCTGATGTTCCTGTTGCTGAGGTCGCCCAGTCACAGATCGACGACACGGCGGTGGTGGCCATCCAGGGGAAGTCACATGGCCGGTATCCGTGTTTCGATGTCTTGATCACTCCTTCGATCTCGTACACACGGCTTCGGGCTAGCAACCCGAGCCAGTTAGAGAGTAATGGGCGTTCACAGACTCCCTTGGCCCGTCAGCATGCTGTAAGTACTTCCCCTTTATCTCTAGCATTCTCACTTTATTTTCAGCATTGCTCACTTAGAAACAACCTAAATTATGTAGGCATATAAGGCCTTTGTCGAGCATAGGAATCTCGAGGTGCGAGAGTACTTGCAACGAGTGAAGGCAAACGATGATTACAACCGTCAAATGATGGCGGTTAGTTTTGCCCTCTTAAAACATAGCCAAATTTTTGCACTTTTATTCCTTCCGACCTTTTAGTTTGCTTGTTTAACTAACATACAGGCTATGTTGGCGTCTTGGAGTAACCGCACGGATCCACCACAAATGGGACCACCACCACCACCTGCGGGAGAACCCCCACACATTCCCACGTTCGATGAATGGGTGGCACTAGGCAGTGATAGTCCGGTTAGTACATTTGCCTAACTACTGACAAACTAGTTCAAGGTTCATTCAACACTATCATATCATATTTACCGTTAGAATCTTCTCTCATACATGTAGGGGACCGGTGGCTCGACTCCTGCTTCCTCGACCCCAGTCACTCCGATCTGGCAGAGTGGTGGTTTTGGCGGAGGTGGTTTTGACGGAGGTGGTCTTGGCGGTGCTGGTTTTAGCGGAGGTGGTGGTTTTGGCGGTGGTGGTCTTGCATGATGTCGATGATGATACCCGTGCCTGTGGCCGTCGTGACATACCTTTCATGTTCCTACTTTTATGATGTTCCATGTCTTGCACTACTTTTATGTTCATGAACTTTCGCCGGTGACGATCTTTAGATGATGAACTTGACTATGTTTAGATGATGATGATGAACTTTAGTATGTTTAGATGATGAACTGTCATATTTCTGCACATGGCCATATTATTCTGCTTTGAATTGCTGTCAAATGAATTGAAAAAGAAAAAACAGGAAAAAAAATAAAAAAAACTATGCCTACAGCAAAGCTGTCGGCATAGATGAGCCCAGGACTTCCCAGGGCGCGCCACGTGGCAGGCTATGCCTACGGCAAAGCCGTCGGCATAGATTTTAATCTACCTGGTTCTTTCTAGCGGCAAGGCTATGCCTACGGCAAAGCCGTCGGCATAGTTTTCATCTATGCCTACGGCTTTGCCGTCGGCGTAGCTGCGCTACCAGGAGGCACCACGGGACGACACGTGGCAGGGATATGCCGACGGCCAAGCCATCGGCATAGTTTTCACCTATGCCGATGGCTTGGCCGTCGGCATATCTCTGCCACGTGTCGCCCCGTGTTTCGTCACCGCTTTTGACGACGCCGTCCGTTGCCGTCAGGTGAAATACAATGCCGACGGCTAAACTATGCCGACGGTCGACTAGCGGCCGTCGGCATAGGCTCCTATGCCGACGGCTAAACTACGCCGACGGTCTGACAAGACTACGCTGACGTGATCTATGCCGACGGCCCTATGCCGAGCCGTCGGCATAGATCTATGCCGACGGCAAAAGCCGTATGCCGACGGCCCCTGGCTGTAGGCATAGCCCTCGACTCCCATAGTGATGCTAACTAGGCAGTTTGGTGAGTTCGCACAAAACTAAATGAGGAAAAAGAGTATTGAGTATCATGATATGATACCGTATCATATTAAATGATGTAACCAAGCTATGATATTTTGTATTGTGAAGGTAGTATCATATACTAGTATCATAGGCATAATACTAATATATGATACTTTCCACTCTGGCCAGTCTATAGAAGGAAGACATCAAGGTTAGAGCATCTCCAAAGAGGACCCTTAAATAGCCGGCATCCATCCAAACCATGCAGTCCAAACATAGTTCACCATCCAATGCGGTACCCGTCGGTGCGCAAACCGGTCCGGTTGTCCGTTTTCCCGTAAAAATCAGAAACAAACAAAGGGGGCTTCGTGAGAGTCCCGACATCCGCTTGGTGAGTAAAAAGGTACCATGTACCCTCTCCTCTTCATCCGGATGACAGACCACGGTTGCATTGTTATTAGGCTTTAGAGAAGGTGATTAGCACGAAGGCGTTTGGCGGAAGCATGCTGCCATCTTTAGCGGAAACTATTAATTAATTTTTTGATCGATTGTTTGGCGGAAGGTTGTGTAAACTGAATGTGTATTTGGCGGGAGGATGGTGTGTGCATTTTTTGAAATGGTGGAAGGACGTGTAGCACTTTGGCGGAAGAATTTTCTGAATTAGCACAATTGATTAGCGTTTCCGCCATGTGAGTTTGATTTTAGCAGAAGCTTTTCACGTAATCATACGGTGGAGGTTCGTGGAAGGCTATAAATTTAATACAAGGATTTGACGGAAGGTTGTTTGGTGCTGTTTTTCAAGTTAATAAACCGGACATTTGAGGTACATGTTGGATGGCCGGCTCCTGTATCACTGTTTGTGGACTCGTCAGTTGGTCCGTGGACGGATGCGGTGCCGGTTTGCGTATGAGTATTAGAGATGCTCTTACAACACAACCCTAACAATAGAAGGAGTGCTAGGGAAAAAATAACAGTTACAATAGGAATTAGCATGCAGTTAGTAGTACGTACCTGTAGGTTTGGGCACACCACACTGAGACAACCCCGTCACTTGTTCCGGTTAATATTATTCTGAATTTGGGAATACAGCATACTGTAGTTACGCCGCTTTCATGTAGCAGCGTGGCTTCCGGTTCTGTAATAGTTTCGCAAGTAATCTCTTGTATGTCTTGAGTAAAATAAGTATGTTTACTATCATCATACCTCCACACCTGATTGATTAACAGAGATTCATGTTCTGAGTATATTTTGGCTCCAAGTATGCCAAACATTCTGCATATTTTCAGACTAGTGTATATACCTTTGCAGTCATATCCATAGATCCCGTAACAAGAAATGTTGCAGAATTGTGTGTGAAGTAGTCAATCGAGCGTACTTCTGTTAAATGACTATACATTGCAAAGTGAGGCCTCCCAGTAAAAATATCGTCTAAATACCAATTATATGTCCTGGCAACATGCTTCCACAGCTGTGCATGTACTTGCTTTTGTTATTACTTGCTCCGGAAAAAACGAGAACAATAATGGCAAGACATGTATCTACATATACATTTGCTGCCTGAAAGAAAGTACACATACCTTGACAGTTCCATCACAACAACCAATAATAAATTGATTGATGTGGTTGGTGTTAAAAGAGGCATGCGTCACTGGTTTGAAGAAGTTTGGCCCGATATGCATCGCAATGCAAGTCCAGTCGGCTGTGTTATAGATATAAATGTTGTTGCCAGTAGATAGCAGCAAATAACGCGTTTCTGTTTGGAAAGACATATATTTGATAGCATCGCCCCTAGTAGCCTCAATCTTTTTAATCACTCCTGGACCCCCTCCCTTCCGGGTAGTCTTCGCCTGCCCATCGAAGTTATGCACATGCAGGTTCCCAAAATAATCACCGGCCACAATATTCCAACCATCCTCGTCCACAAATTTAACTGAGTAAACTGCAGAGGCAACATACAGGTTTGTATTATGATCGATTATATTGCTGCAAAGTTAGCATGAATGGTAAGGCAAGCGCGATGGACAAAGAAGCATGCCTGGCTTCTTGCTCAAATTAATTTTTTCCAGCAGTTTCTGCAAACAAATTCATAACATCAATATTACACACCATGACCATCTACTCTGTTTTTCCTCTAGCTAGCCTATTTCTTTACTAGCTACACACATTTACATGTTTTACTTATGGTACTTCCTATGATATATAATTATTGTAAATTGTAAAACCACGACAATTATTATGGATTGGAGCTATTAATTTACTTTTCACTGAACATCAATACATCGTCGATTTCATAGCCCAGAGGGGTCGTGTTCAGAAACGTGCCATGCTGTAATATGAATTTCAACACATTAGCAAAGTAAAACGGGGATACCACAAACAATTACTTGCCTTGCTTTGGTAGTGGAAAATTTCAATGTCCCCTGAGAACAGACTTACTACAACCCTGCATCACAAAAGTGGATTTTCATCACAAAATATTTTGGCTCAACATATTACAATACGCAAAATGACAAATGCTTCACTTTTTAACATATCAGAATCTTACATCCACAACATTGGTCATTTAGACTTGTCTCTAGGCGACATGCTGACCGTTGCATGTCGCGTCAATATATGTGTGTGCATACTTCTAAAATATTCCAGCTAAAATGATGCATGTGCCTACCGTTTACAACATTGGGGTAAAATATGACAGCCCTGTTTCCGGGCTGGCTGTAGCAACAGCAGGGTGGTGTTTGTTGCGCTCTTAACAGCCTCTTTTTTACTTTATTTTCCGAATTTCAAGGAAAATTTTAGCAAGGACCCTCTTACCTCGCCTTTCACATGAGAGGTCAAAGTACATAGTAGATCTGAGCCATAGATTTGATCAAGTAGTAATCTGATTAACTCTTACCTTCTTATCTCCCATGTGAAAAGAGGGGAGCGAGGGAGATGTTAAAATTACTCGAATTTCATTGGATGTTGTTTGCTTGTGTGTAGAACCTAACATAGTCATTTGCGAAAACTGTTAACCAGTGGTTACCCCTTGGGGACTCCCTTAAGGGTCATTTTTTTGGCCTGGGAGCATACCAGGTGGAGAAAAATAATTTGTTTTTTTTTATGAATCACAGTTGTGTTTCTCGAAAAAAAAATACATGCATTCTGAAAAGCATCAAATTTGATTCTCGTGAAATAATATATTTCTTCCGTTAGACAAATAACCAGGCTTCAACAAAAAGCTCAAATTTGCATCCGCAAAAAGCATAGAAGAAAAAAAAAATATGTGCTCTCACGAAAGCATAGATTTGCTTCCACAAGAAGCACAACTGGGATTTTCGATAAGAAAAAAAATTGTGTTTCCATGAGAAGCAAACTCCTGTGATTTGCTTCTCCAAATGAGAGAAAAAAATCTGTGCATTCACGAGAAGCATAGATTTTCTGGATTTTTTACTTTTTTTGCTTCCACGAGAAACACAAATCCGCTTCTTGTCGAAGAACATATCTACTTCCGTGAGCTGTGCTTCTCAGAAAAAACAATCCATGCTTCCACTAGAAGCACCAATTTGTTTCTTGAGGAAGCACAACTTTGCTTTCGCTAGAAGCTCAACTGTGCTTGTCCAAAAGGGGAAAAGGGTGAAAAACCTCAACTATGCTTCTGGATTCCATTTTTTTCTTCCTTTCATTGGATTTTTTTTCTTTGGTGTTTGTTTTTTGTTTCTATTTTAGTGGGGAAAAAATCGTGGATACCTGTTACCATGGGATCTGGTTTCGAAGATCTGCATTTGATAAATCCAACGATGCAAACAGTTTAAGATATGGTTGTACGATTCAATAGATAAAACATTTTAAATAAGCAAATCTACAAAAACTCTCAGGTTGCGGCAAATGGGCAACATGCAGCCGCAGCTCGTCAAGATGGGTAAAATTACTGGTTAAACCCATGGAGGTTAACACAGTGGACTGGCCCACTTGTAGTACGGGGCAGCCAGTTTGTTATTCTTTTCTTTTGTTCCTTAATTTTCTTTTTTAAGTTTTTATTCCTTTTCCTTCTCTTTTTTTATATTTTTCATAAACTCATAATTTTTCAAATGTTAAGAATTGATAATTTTTATTTCTTGTTAATGTTTTTAAAAAAATGTATTTAATTTTTTCCAAAAAGAATGCAATTTTGAAATTTGTTCACCGATTTCAATAAATGTTCAAAAATAAAAAAAATGTTTGGAATTTCAAAATTTTGCCAATGTTTTCAACAAATTCTTTGCTTTCTAAAAAAAATTAGCATTTCCTAAATTTATTTGCACTTTAAGAATTGTTCAGGCTTCAAAAATTGATCTCATTTACAAAATTTGTTTCTTAAATATTCGGAATTCAAAAAAGTGTGCACATTTTTAAATAAATATGAAATTGCATATTCAGAATTACAAATTGTGTCAACATTTTCCAAATAAAAATTGTGCCTAAAAATATTAGGCAGTTCAAAATCGTATACAGTTTTGAAGAAATGTTTTGATTCTTTTTTTAAAGTCTTCAAATCTCGATGATGCGAGGTCTTCTTAAAATTTTGCGCTTCCTATTGTTCATTAGCAGTTATTGGTTCTACTTTCTAGGAGTACAACCGCATGAGGTCGCGAGTTGGATTAGACCCAAGCGCAGTTCGGTTTTGGGATTTTTTTGTACCATCAATACGTGTTCCCGGTATGTAATCAGATGCAGGAGAACATCAGTCACTTTGTCATCTGGTGCTTTCTACTTGCGGTGGAAAGAGTGGAGACCCAGATGTGGATAGTTGCATCAAGACACGAGCCCATTATGTAAGCAAATGCAAGAGAACATCGACCATCTCCTGGTGGCCTACGTCTTTACTCATTCAGTTGGGAATCTAGTGCTTCCTGCTTGGGGAGCCAAGAGTGGACATCTATCGGCCACTTCCGCACCAACAGAAGGATTTCCATACCCATCTCTTCCTGGTGATTTGGGATACCTGGAAACTCTGGATTGCCATTGTCTTCGACAATACTTCATGTTAGTGTTTTTTCTTCTAATAAGGATCATATAGGAAGGAAAAGCTTGGCTAATGTGTGGTTTGTTTACTGCCGATGCTAGAACCTTCTTTGAGGTGTTGTACCAATGGATGTAGCGAGTAACAGGTAGTAGTGTAGTAGGCTTTGAGTATAAGATTTTGTTTGCGAGTGGTTTTGAGTATAAGTTGTAATACCGTGGATAAGTTTCCTTACCCTCTCTAGTATCAATATATGATACACATGCCTGTGTGTATTCTTGAAAATAATAGATGAAATGTTGAAAAAGATAGACATGACACATAGGGAGATTGATGCAAAGATTTGGATTCAGTTTTCATATTTATAAGCCCTTAAAGAAATGGGTGAATTTCGTCCACCTTGAAAAATTTCGGTCAATTCTTGGAAGAAAATCGAAGAACAAAATTTGAAATCTGGGATGAAATATAAATGAAAAGGAACCAAATTCGATTTTTCTTTCAAAATTTGAAAATTCTGGTTTAGTTTTTTTGTAATTCAGAAGGCTTCCTCCTAGCACATATACATACCAATCCTTAATTAAATAGATGAATTTCGCTCAACATTTAAAAATTTGGGTGAAAACCAAATCTCTGGACCGAATACGTCTTCCTCTGCAACTATTTGGTTAACACAATCAAGGAGGAGGACAATCTTTTCATTTTACAGATGTTTAGTTTGGGAGATCGGGGTAATTGCTGGATCTTTTGCCAACAGGGGTCGTAATCGAGCCCTTCCATGGCACTTTGCAACCCTCATCTATTAAGCACAATTGACTCGGTGTGTGGATGCAGAATATTACCATTGTATCGTCTCAATAATGCGGGTGAAGGTTTGGATTCTTGGATGGGAAAGGTGTTATGTTCAAAGCTAGCTATTCGACCAGTTATCGAGGCACACTTCCTGAGTTTGTGTGTGATACTTGACATTACAACTGGGTTGTATCATCTCAATCATGTGGGTGAAGGCCTTGAGATGTTGCCTTTTCAGGTGAAGTACAAATAACTTCCTCGTTTTTGTGAGGTATGTCCTTATGGGACTCCTAGGCAATGGAATATTATGCGAGGATGGGGTACTTTAAGCAAGAATAATGCAGTACATGGACTAGGTTTAGTGAGGTGAACATTGAATGGGACACGATAGTTGAATCGACAATTGCGGAGTCGGGTGTGAAGATGTAGGCATTGGTTGTGTAGGCGATAATGAAGATGCAGCCACTCGTCCTGCGATGCTCGTGATCTGGCAATTTGCAAAATAATCTATATTGATGACGGCTTCGCTACTCCTCTGAAGAATTTAGTCCTCTATAGATGTCGGAATCAGTAGATAAGATGGGAACATGAGCAGAAATCAGCACTCAGTAGATGAGGTAATAATACACTACCCTTGCTCTAGTATATTGATAGTATAGGTGTACAAGATCGAGGAATCTAGCAATTAAAGCTCTAGGTTTATATTGATGTATATACATTCGAGCTTGACCCTGACTTATATGGGTATTGGGGGTCTAGGGTTACAAGACTAAGTCAGTTTGGAGGAGTCTATCCAGACGCCAGTCGCCATATCTTGTAGTCCAAGATTTATGTGCCCCACAATAAGACTCTGGCGAAGGAACACCGTCATGGAGGAACATCCCATGTTACCCCACAATAAGACTCTGGCGCTAATGGTGGGTGTTAGGTGGAGCGATTTATATATCGCTGGAGAAGGGAGGGGCGCCCCTCCATGTATGCCACACAGAGAGAGCTAAAGAAATACAAGAGTAAATGAGTAATGTCTCTCCACATGAGAAGAGCAACGGAAAAAACCCTATCATCCGCCTCCCGGTAGGAGTGCCATGAGAATCAATGAGTGTTTTTTGCAGTAAATATTCGGTCATTGGCAACACATTGAACATGAAAGAACTTTGCTATTTGGCGAAGGAGGTTTCCCCATCCATCCTTTGTGCTATGGAGGCACAAATTCATAAAGCACGGGTGGAAGTTTTGGCGAGGACATTAGAATTTGACAATGCTTTCGTTGTTAGTAGTTTGGCCATAGTGGTGGCTTTGTATCTTTCAAAGCAATGAAGTATGTACGTAAATAAACATATTAACAAACTCAAAATGTCACACTGGTGTTGTGGATTCAGCTGATGGTGATAAGTGATATCTCAGCTGTGTCTATGTGGACGCTCACGCGAATGGACGTTTCAAAACGTATGCCTAATTTTTTTGAAGTTATTAGCTCCTCTGCGTTGGTTGTGCACCGAGGACTTTAAAAAGGTACTCTGACATGTCAACCTGGTTGTGAACCGGGGACTTTAAAAAGGTACTCTGACATGTCCAGTTTTTCTGGAAGTTATTAGTCCTCTGCGTTGGATGTGCTACGGTTTATGGGGCGGATTATTCAATGTTAAAATGAGCATTGAACCGCAGCTATTGCAGGTGATGGCATGGTGTGATGGGCTGATTTGAGTTGAACTCATTGCTGAAAAAGGACTGAAAGGAGGAAAAATTTCAAACAACTAATATATGACATGTCTCTTAGTTTATACGCGCAGCTATTGGCAGTTTGGTCTTGTAAGATGGTAAAACAGTTCTGTATATTGCACCCAGGTTTCGTCCTAAAGGAATGTTTCGTGATAATGGCAACTTTTTTTTAAAGCAGTATGATATCTTGGTTCTTATGTGCACGAGAGTGCAAGTTCATAATAAGATAAACAGAAGTTGCACACTGACCAGGGTTCAGTTGGATGGAAATCCAAATCTAGTACTGAAGTAGTACAGCGCTTCACATATATGGGAGTCTGCATAAGATTAAATATTAAGGGGATCATAACATGTAAATATCAACAATTTTTGCAAAGGGGAGATTCAAATCACCTTGACATTTTGTGCGTCAAAAATATAGGGGTCCAAGCACTGCAAGAGGACATAGGATAAAGCATCAGTGCCATGACACCTATGTGATTTAGGAGAAAATAGTAGGTATCACCAGTAAACGAATTAATGGCTCTTCTGTTAGAAAATAATGACTTATCTAGCAACAATAATGTTATATATGTCATATGTAATTCTCTATAATTTTATTGAAAAATAAACATTTACAATGTCGGTGAGTGCTCCATTCATATACTTTCCCATCTTCACGAAATTTATTGTAATGATACTGTTTTTTCTTTGTTCTTCCTACACTAATGAAAGAAATGATAATACTCTGAAATGATATCCATACGCACCATGTTCGAAGAGGCAAGGTTTTGCAAAGAAGGTTATTATGAGATGGCCTCTGATTAGGCCCAAGAAACAAGAGGTCGCACTGCAGTTAAATTGTGGCCGCATGTATAAGATTCGCCACAATCGATATTTCTTCGGGATTGGGCACATAATTCAATTGGGGATTGGAAGTGTCTAGAATATTTTTTACAAGGTAGGTTACTGTTGGACTTGGCATCTACTGCTTGTAGGCAATTGGAGTCGACAACATATGCCGGCACCCGGGCGGCCAGGGGTGATTATTGTAGTTGTATCAATGGGGAGGAACGCCCATGGCCAAGCCCTAGGGATTAGTCAATGTGCGACGAACCTCATTAACAATCTTGGTGTCGTGCCTTCGTAATTGTTTGGTCCCTGCTAGATCGGTCCCTGCGAGTCGAACGGAGCCTTGCCGTGTAGACAAAGGCCGCCGTCAGCACGCCGGTAGGGAGCCTCCGCCGCCCTTCACCTATCCTCCTGGCGCCATCGGTCGGCCGAGACCTCACCGCGACGGATCTGGGCAGGACACCCGATCCGCAGCCATCGATGCTACACGTCTACACGTCGCCACCGTCATTGAATGGAGCACTGCCAACACCACCATCCAATCTCAGGTCACCGCCGGCAATGGGTGCCTCAATCGCCGCCGTGCAGCATCGGCGCCACCCTAGATGCCGCCCCCAGCCTCCCAGGAGAAACCACAGCCACCACCCGCCCTGGAGCCTATGGCGCAGGGCCCGCCGCCACCGCGGCCCTTGTCGGCGGTAGCGCCGGCTGGGGACGGAGATTGCGAGGGCTGGCGGCTTGGGTTCGAAGGGCCCCTGGCGTCGCCTGGGGGGAGACGACGCGATGTGTACTGGTTCGCCTCGTTGCTCACCCTTGCTATAAGGTGAAGATCCAATTTGCAATTGTAAGTTATAGCCACTTAACTATATACATCGTGAGGGCCTGAATCTTGGGTTTTGGGTTTAGGGTTTAGAACCTACAATTATGAACACCTTATATCAAGGGTATGTGTGCCTTATACTCAATCTCAAGGGCCTGAATCTTGGTGAGTATATGGAACACATCACTTGCTATAAGGTGAAGATCCAATTCACAATTGTAAGTTATAACCACATAATAGTACACTCATAGAAGCACTAGGTCCATTACCAATCTCAAGGGACCGAGTCTAGGTAAACCATCATTCATCCGTGTGTTTATCGTCTCCGTTCTTAACGATGGGTTCCCCACAATTCTCAACTCTACATTCCAGTTCTGCGTACACCCTAGTGTACAATATCGATTATTTAGAAACCATCAGCAGGGCGCTGACACCTCCAAACCCACCCCTCCGCTACATCTACTCTACCACTCATCTCCATTGCGCTCTGAAACCAGAGACGTGGAGACAGGCCCAACTTAGTTTTCCATTCTAAATATGGCAAGCTTTCTTACTCCATCAATGTAAAAACAAAGTAGCTTTCTTACCAGATCAATAATGTGCGATATTTCCTTTGCAGTACGTCTGTCACATGGGTCTTCTTGTTTACAGTTATATGCAATGCCAAGGCATGTTTCCACTTGTTGTCGAGCAATATGGACTAGAGGCGATACAGGCCAACTCGTCTTAGTATTCCAGCGTTCAAATGCCTATAAATTAGAAATGGATAGTTACGACATAGAAAAAGAGCAAATGCATGTTTATATTTTGATACCATATATATGTTGGTCCTCATCATAATAGCGTATTTAAAAGGATATAAAATCTAGGATTTTTTTTCAAAGGTATGTAATATTGGTTTTTAAACATGAATATCACAAGCGAATTCCCAAACTAGCACACTGGCCTACACACATATGCGGGGAACATATGAATCATCTATTATTTTATTTCCGAAATTCTATATGTATTACAAACACACGTATTGGAAATTAAAGTCATGTCATAGACCAGCAACATAGTTGTCTCTTTATGTCAAAAATGTAATCAGTATCGGTGAATCCAATAAAATAAATAACATGTCAGGTCCAAGAAATTTATTTTGTTTTTAGTAGCTCAAATAAAACTTAACAATATTATGATTGATTGTGCTTTCCGCCAAAAATCAAATTACTAAAAAGGACACATAGAAAAAGCTAAAATCAAATTACTACACAATTAGTACATTGATTGTGCTTCCCGCCCAAAATAATACTTCCTCTGTAAACTAATATAAGAGCATTTAGAACACTAAAATAGTGATCTAAATGCTCTTATATTAGTTTACGAAGGGAGTACTATTGACTGAGCATAATGCTACCACGAGATAGATTTGCGCCGTAGTACGTCACAGCGGTAAGGATAACTCGCCGTCCGCAGTGGAGGGCACTTAGCGGTGGTGGGCGTCCACCACTCGTAACATGTTAGGAGTGGCAGCCGCACAGTATCAGCCAACACTTTTGTATAAATACCAATGGCAAACGCTTAGATTGTGGCCGGTAGTGATTACCGCTCTACTAGTGAGAAACACTAATTTTCGTCTATCACAACTCTTGTGAACCTCTCTCGAAGTTTAATACAACCTCTAGAGGTCCTATGTAACCAGGCTTGATTTCTTGATTTTTATATTTCGAAAACCATTTTCCTCTGTTAAATACCTACAGGTTCATTTAATGCCCTTAAAATATTCAATGAAGCTTAGATCGTGACAATTATTTTATGGATCTTCCAATGATGTACCTTTACTGTAGAATAAATAGGACCCGGGCCTTATATGTGGCATATACTAAAACAATAAAATAAAATGGCCAGAAATAATTGTGACGGACCGGCCAATACAACCTATTATTTCCCACCCATGGTTAAGTTAACTCCAACTTACTAGTGGCACGGAATAAGTTAGGCCTGCCAATGGTAATTCACATACCAGTGGCAGGCAGATATATGCGCCCGACACTCAAAGTTTTGACTCATGACTATTCTAGCCTAACATACTCGAGTACCAGTGGGGGCATACATTTTGTGCCTGCCACTGGTATCTCGAGTACTAGTGGGGGCATACATTTTGTGTTGCCACTGGTATCTCGAGTACCAGTGGGGGGCATACATTTTATGCCCGCCACTGGTAATGTTGTCCTATGGATAATTTGGATCGATGTAACCAGTGGCCCGCGCAAAGTGGCACTCGGTGTTAAAATATATGTCGAATATGTGTATGAGTTGTGCTACAGTTTGACTTGTAAGTAGCAAAAGATGTGGTGCTTGAGTCAATCATGTCTAATCTGGACCTATTATATAAGGGCACTTCGGGGTAGCCAAATAGACTATACATAAATTGTAGGCCAAGACAGAGATCACGAGAGGGGTGGCCTAGGAACCCATGGCATGGGTGGATGGGCTGGCCAAGGCACAGTGGTCGAGCTTTGTCTGACGGCCTTGGTGGGGTTATCGTTGATTTTTATCATCAGATTTTGTACATGGGGAAGTGCGCCCGTAATCATGCCCCGGGGATGTAGCCATGTTGATGAACCTTGCTAACAAATCATAATGTTAATCAGTGCTTGTCCTTATGTGATTTCTTGTCCTCGGTGGATCGACGATGAACTCTAATTATTATAACAAGTGGTATCAGAGACAAGGTGCTCGGAATAAACCTCGGTGGACTCCCACAATCATGGTTGGTGGTCTACAACGCGGGTTTGAGCAGGCCAATGACGATCTTATGTGTGAGGGGGACATTTGTTGGATTTTAGTCTTACATCGATTTTGGGAGGAGGCAGAGCACGACTTATAAGGGCCTGGGTATCTCCCCTATTAGGCTAGTCTTTTGGGGAATAGGACTTGATGCCTCTCATGAGTTTTTGTTGCTCTCTAGTTTGTCCTGATTGACGCATGTGGGTCAGAAACGCTGGTTAGCGTAATAGAGATTGTGTAACAAGTCATATCACACTACCAGAAACTAAAATTTCTCTGTGCGTTATACTTTTTCTTGTCGGGCCCGCACTAGCACACAGGAAAATGGACCGTATTCCTGTGCACCCAGCGAAAACTCACAGAAAAAACTATATTGATGTCGGTCCATGCCAGGCCCACAGGACAAACCATATCCCTGGCATGCGTAACCCACAGCGAAAATGAAGCCCATGTTTGGCCCCATGAATTCAGCCACGCGCGCCAAAACAAAGCCCGTCCCGTCGCTGATGGAGCTGATTTTTGGGCTGCCGCTCACCGGTCTCTCCTCCGCAACCATATGTCTGCAATAGATTCTAGTAGTACTAGAACCACAACTGCTTTTAAAAAGTCTGATATATTTTGATTTTCATTTCTCAGGTCACAGGACTCCTAAAAATTCACTTCGTCAGAGGAAAACAGAGTTGAACTGTTAATTGTAAAGGTACTGGACAATACTGCATGCTTGTTATCATTTAATATATCACTGGTTTCTCAAATATAGCTCTGCATATCTTCTTTTCTGGTTCTGTAATTGTGTGTCACCCCTTCCAATATTTGTATGCCGTGTATCAACATGTAACCGGAAGTTGAAACTATTGAGTAAGTAGTGACAATAAACATTGGTTACCTAGTTAATTTCTCAAGATCGAGCAGTAAATAAGAATCTTGAAGAAGTCATTAGCAGGTTGTGTACATAAACTATTTTTTGTACTGTGTTGGGACACATGGTGCAAAAGGCTTTTTACTTGTGCTTTCGCCCTTCCAAAGTTTATCATGGATAATTGTATGGCATGTTTTCTCCTATAAATTACAATAACATTCGATGACTAGTATGCTCAAGATCATCTGGTCTGTTTTGAGCCAAGAGCTGCTACATTTGTTCAGTCCTAAACTTGTAATATTACTTCCCATTCTATTTCCTTATGATTTTTGTATGGTCTGACTATCAAGTACGTAACAGTTTTGCTCTCTTATTTGTTTGTCCATACCCTTTGATTTAATCTCTTTCATTATTTTTGGATTTAGGAAGAATTGAACAAACATCACAGGTTATCACTCAATGTCAAGAAATTGAATAATATTCATCCAAATGAAGTGGTACTATTCCCTTTCATATTTTGTTGTTGTATGCACATCAACCTATAAATTAAATATTGGTTAACACGTATATGAGGTCTGGTTTTTCTAGGAGCAAAATTCAAGATCTGGGATCTATGAGAGATGCAAGAGCCTTTGTTCTAATCAAGGTATTTTTACTTTTTCTTTTACCGACGCCTCCAAACTTTTATCATTAATAATTGTCAAACCAAGTTGCCTCGTGTAAATTAAAACAGACCATGATATGTTCAGTGTGCCCAACATCATGCGATTAACATTATTGAGCAAGTAGCTGCTATGTTGGTTAATCTACAAACAACCTCTTTCTATTTCTTTGGGGTCCTTTATTGTCTCACAATGCAGTACTGTAAAAAATGTACTCCCTCCGTCCCAAAATTAGTGTCTCAACTTTGTACTAGCTTTAGTACAAAGTTGTACTAAGCTTCAGACACATATTTTGGGACAGAGGGAGTATTATCTAGTTTTGTTTGTTAATACCTTTTGGTTTCATGCTCTTTTCATTCCGCTATGATTTAGGGACAATTGATCCATTGCATGGAAAGTACAAGGAAGATGATCGGCACAACATGGGGGCTGCAGCAAGAAGTTAAGGTTATCAATAATGGCAAGAAATTCTACATATTCTTCTGAATAAAGAGGTATTGTTCCCTGCTGTTACATTATTGAATAATTGCATAATGCTTTGATTTTTTACTGTTATGGAGATGATGATGACTGCCCATTTTTCTCAAACATCTGAAATGGGTAGACTTGACTCCTTGTTATTTTCTTATTATTCCATTTTGTGGTTATGCATAATTGAGCAGTTGCTCTTAAGTGTATTTACATTGGTACTGTGATTTGAGTCTGACTTGCAAGAAGCCTCTAATATCTCATCTATTTAGACTGTTAGCTGTTCTAACTAATCCAGAAGCATGTGGTTAGGTAGTCATTTGAATGGATTTTTTCAGCTGCATGGTTTGTATAAATCTGAGATATGATTCTAGAACAAATTACTCAACTATTTTTTCTATATAGCTGTAAAATTGGGTGACTTTGCTGTGACAAAAACAGGTTGGGTATATATGCCACAGAAACTGAGATATCAGATCGATTATGCTTATTACTCCCTCCGTTCCTAAATATAAGTGTTGACACTTGCACTTTTTTTATGCGAGACACTTGCACTTTTTTACAAGTTCATTTATGTCCACTGCAGGGTAACCTTGATGAGAAGCTTGCAAATTTAGCTGTAACAAAACATTACGAAAAGAGGTCCCACGCTGTGAATATTTAGTTGATGCACTAGTGTTTTTAGATGTTGCGCCTATGTTTTCATTGTCCATTGATTCATGTATGCAAGATCGATAGAATTGTATCGGAAGTATGTTAATTTGTAACTCTATGGTTGATGGAAGCTATTGATAGTGATGTTGCTCAAACTTGAAGCCTAGAATAGTTCGAGGATGGATTTGATAGTTGGCCTTTTCATGACCAGAAATATGAGTGTAGCTGGCGGTAGATGGGGAGAGATTCTATGGTCCTAACAAACAGGAAGACTGATCCCTCCTTGGGGTCCCTCATCATCCCTCGCACCACCTAGCGTTTGGCTCTTTTCTGGTTCGCCGATGGGCATGCTGGTGGGACGGCAAACTTCACGGTGATGGGGATATCCTTCGGTGAGAATAACTGCCACCACTTGCAATAGATAGGAGAGGAGAATTGAAGGAGGTGGAGCCGGCGTCCAACTACAGTAGTTAAGAGAGATGCTTTTTCCTTATTTCCTTTCTTTTGAGGGAGAGCAGTTTTTCCTTTTTTGCGTGAGTCTTTATTACTCTCTCAATTGGTAGAAGATTTATTTCAGAACTTTCAATGGACATCATGAATCGATATTTTTGAGTTTTATGGCAGGAGACTATCTTTCTTTAAGGAGCATTACTTCTCTTTTGAACAAAAACTGTACGTGTCAAATGTTCTTTTGGAAGGAACGATCTTCTCCCATCGTTTCTAAACATATGTATTTTTAGAGATTTCAATAAAAGACTACATACCGATGTATATGGATATATTTTAGAGTGTAGATTCATTCATTTTTTGCTCTGTATGTAGTCCGCGTTGGAATCTCTAAAAAGACTTATATTTAGTAACAGAGGGAGTATATGTTATGTAAGTTTCAGCGGCCAGGAGTTGAGGGAGAGATGTTTTTCCTTTTTTGCGTGAATTGTTTCCCTCATTGAATTGGGAAAATATTTTATTGCCGGACATTCAATGGACATCAAATTCATCGGTATTTTTTCTTCTTCTTTTCATCGGTGGAGTTTTATGGAAGGAAGCTATCCTGTTTTTAAGGAACCGTGGATGCTTTCCTTTTGGTTTACCAACGTCAGAAGTAAATGATAACGCCCACACGTGTGACACGAAGCAAAATGGACCAAACACTTTCATTATCTTCCATTTTGCCATGTCAGAACATATGACATCAGTAGGAATCATTTTAATTTTTAGAACTAAAAGTACTTTATCTCCTAAAACAATCTGATTAAAAATCGGTTTTCATCATTAAATCCTTCTCGACGAGATCTTCAAAACTAGATCCCATGTTGGTATATTTCGACGAAATAAAATTTGGGCCAAAAGTTTCCATGATGTTCACAGTAAAGTTGTCATGGTGTTTACACTAAAGTTGTAATGTCATGTTTCATCTATTTTTTATTCTAGATTTTAAGATACCATTGTATTACAACAATATTTTTTATTAATCAACCATGATTTTTTTAGTAATTAACCACGGAAAATTTAATTCGTAGATCAATGCATTTTTTGTAATTCATCATGGCAAATTTAGTTTATAGATCATGGCAATTTTATTATTTTGACCATGCCAATTCTAGTATTTTGACCATGAAAATTATTTATTGTATGGACCATGGCAAATTTTAGTGCATGCATCATGGAAAATTTTAGTGATTCACCATGGCAAATTCATTTTATGGTTCATGGCAAATTTAACTCATTGATCATGCATTTTTAAATAATTGACATCATATTTCTTTTTAATTTTGAACCATATCAAAATCATTTCATGAATCATGGCAGATTTTAGTAATTCACATTGGCAAGTTTAGTCTCTTAATTTCCTTTTTTATAATATTGCAAAACTTACGATTAAACATAGAAGAAAAGGCAGTTGAAACGTATCATGCCAATTTCAATGTAAACATCATGTCAATTTATGTGCAATAGATATGACACCTTTTAATCCGAGAAAAATAGTTGTCGAAACATATCGTGAGATCTAGTTTTGAAGAACTCGTCGCGAGGGATTTAGTGGTGAATATAAATCTTCAATCAGATTTTTCATTTAAGAGATAAAACATTTTTAAAACCAAACATCCAAAAATATTCCACGTGCATGCATGCGGTGACATGGCAATCAATTTGTTATTGAAACGTGTGGTGTGTCTCCTCCATGCCACACGTGTGTGCGTTATCAGCATTTTTTTTTTCCTTTTCATCCGTGAAGTTTATATGCTAGGAGGCTATCTTTAAAAAGGAAATCATCGGTGTTTTCTTAAAAAAAAAAGGAAACATTCAACGTGTCAGATGCAATCTGTTACTTTTTCCTCTCCATACGTGGATGCAATTTTTTTTTTGCTTTTCATCCTTGAAACTTATATGGAAGGAGGCTATACTTGAAAAAGGAACCGTGGATGCTTTCCTTATATTCTTTCACAACGGGTTTTTGTTTCACCGATGTTAGACGTGTTTTATAAAAAAAAAAAATCTTTGAACGTGTCAGATGCAAAAAAATAAAAATCATTTCCTTATTTTTAAGGAACCGTGGATGTTTTCCTCGTTTTGTTTCACAAACATTGAACGTGGTAGATGCTTTCTTTCTGGTAAATGTTTACACGTGCGTCGGCTGAACTTTGGGCCGGACGCACGCGGGACGTTCGATCCGCGGGGCATTATGTGGCCAGAATGGAGCGCGACCCTACCTTATCCTATCGCTTTGTTTCTGCATTGACCCCGTCTTCCATGCTCTCGCTTCCAGCGCGCAACCCCGCCAACTTACGTTATACCCGCTGCTACCACTCGCCAACAGTATGCCGGCGAGCTGCTACCATAGGTGGCCGGAGTACAAGCCGGAGTGCGCGCCGGCGAGATGCTACCCGCATGCGGCATGCAAACCAGAGCTGGCGAAGCCTCAACCATCGAGAGCTTCGTAGGGGGGGGG
>LR738715.1:897519575-897596374 GCA_902687465.1 Secale cereale
GGGGGGGTGTGCAACGGCGCACGGCCGTGCTGTGGTGGCGCGACGAGCGGCGCATCGGTGGAGCTGAACGACAGATGGAGAGCCGTACAATGATGCAACCGACAGCATGAATTACTGGAACCTGCATTCCGGAGAGCTAAAACGAGTCACTGTGGTGTGACGGCGGAGCACGGTGGGGAAACCACGACAATGTTGCAACCGGCATCACGATTTGCTGGAAACGGCATCGCATTTTGCTGGAACCGAAGACTGCGTTTGGTAGAAGCACCCGTCGCAAGATCGATGAAATGCTGCAACCAGCATGGTAATTTGCTGGAACCATTGTCATGATTTGCTGAAACCGTACCGGCCTTTTCCTCCCTCAATGGTGACCATGGTGACCACGGTGACCGCGGTGCATGTAGTGTGTTTCTCTCCTCTTTTTTTTTTTTGCTGGAACCAGTGTCTTATTTTGCTGGCATCATACACATTCTTTGCTACCATCTTTTTTAGATTTGCTGGACCAGAAAATTTTCACTACCACTCTAAGCAGCCAAGATTTTTGCTACAACGTCTTCTGGTTTTTTCAATGGTGACAATGCCGGAATTCATAGAGCTCGTCGAAATTTGAACCCTAGCCTCTCAATGGCAACCAGGGTAATTTTACTGCAGCTCCGGCACTGGTCCTGTGGTAAGGAGACTTGAGTGAAGTTTATTTTAAACCTTGAATTCATAGAGCTCGTCGAAATTGAACCCTAGCCTCTCAATCCATGAAGTTCATACCCTGTACTCATCTATCCCTGTCAGTCTCAACCTCATATCTGTTTGGCACACCGGGAAAAGAACGATCCCTGGGAGCTCATGGCTGTATACAGCGGGTGTGTCCCCAGTGCCCATGTCCTCTGCTGGGAGCGACACAACATGATGCGCGGGGGACCGCCGGCTGCCATGCTTGCGGCCTTGCTGCCTCCCTGGAATTCGCGCGCTTGGGAGTTGGATGCGGCCTGGACGAACTAGAGGCAGCAGGCGCCGGCGACGAGATGAAGCCAAGAGAGAGAAAGAGAGGAGGAAAGATAGATGAAGATGATTGATATGACATGTGGGGCCGTGATGTCAGTCAGAGAAACGGGCTATCCGGGCTGGGATTGTAAGTAACCGGGATTAACAAGTATAGGGTGTCAATTTCAGGGATAGGAAGGTTGAGGTTTAATTCAGATATCCTAAACAAATTTAAGGTTTCAATTAGACTTCACTCAGGAGACTACAAAACGAGATTTATATCTTAGCAGCCCAAGTGCATTGGACAGCTGGCGAGCCTCCCAAAATCTATCCAACAGCTATGTTGTGGACTCGGGTGTTTGCTAGGATGTAACTACAAATGTACAAGGAGAAAATAAGCATATAAACATATGTTTTTTTGGGAGCTGCTACGCATCCGCCGGCTGATTTTGAAAAGATCAGCCGGGTCGCTAGACCTAATATCCAACGCATCCATCGGCCGAGCGCGCCTCCGTTATTGCAACACAGGTCTTGTTGCGGAATTATTTCTGCAACACAGGTCCTGTTGCGGAATTATTTCTGCAACACAGATCTTCTTGTTGCAGAATTATTTGTGCAACATAGTTCTTGTTGCGGAATTTTTTGCAACAAATGCTTTGTCGCAAAAAATATATATTATAACTGACGTTTTGTTGTATTTTTTTTTGCAACTGACATCTTGTTGTAAATTTTTTTTGCAAGAGAGATTTTACCGTAGACCCATCTAATTGCAACAGCACATATGTTTTAGAAGCATTGCCCATGTTGCAAAGTATGCATGCCCTCACTTGGACGCGTGTCATTCAGAGAAGGTGGCAGACGTGACCGGTGCAATTCGCCAGGTGTTGGTAAGCTTTTCCTTTTTTTTTACTCTTTATATCTTAGCCGCTTGTTTTCTACCGCTTGACTGATATATTTAGATATAAACATGGATCTTTATAAAATATCCGCCGCCTCCACAGCCATTTGATCTGGGGCTATCAGCGCGCCGTCTCTTTTCCTCACAAATGCAACAAAGGCAGTGTTGCAGAACTCTTTGCAACAGACCTTGTGTTGCAGAAACATTTGCAACAGATTATGTTGCAGACTTTTTTTTGTCTTGACTTTTTTTGAAACACAAGTGTAATTGCGGAAGGACTTCTGCAACACATATGATGTTGCAGAAATTTTTTCGCCTTAATTTTTGTGCAACATGGATATTTTTGCGGAAGGACTTCTGCAACACAGATATTGTTGCAGAAAAATTGTCAAGGTGATAGAGACACGCGTCAAGTGGTTAACGTCCTGGCCTGTTGTTGTGCAACCGATCAAACTCGTATCAAACGGCTGCGCATGCGGCGGAACTCAAGTTCGTGATTGGCCGCCTGATTGTAATAGTTTCCCTATAAACATATGTTTTTTTCTTGTTTTTACGGCTTTCCGGTTTTTCACTGGAGTTTCTAAGCTTTTAGACAAAAGAAAATTCCGCGAAATAATCAGTTTTTTACGAGAGGCATAGCCTTGGCTCTAAAAAAATGTTTTTTTCCTTCTGCGACAGGCACCGTTTTGCTTGCGCGAGAGACACGGTTTTTCTTCTTTTTTTCTTTCGCAAGATGCACGGATTTGCTTCTGAGAAAGGCATGAGTTTACTTTTCGCGAACCGTGCCTCTCGAAAATGGAAAAAAACACGTGGTTTTTCCTCCCACGAGAGGCACGGGTTTGCTTTTGCAAGAGCAATGGATTTTCTTCCGCGAGAGCCACGGATTTACTTCTGTGAGAGGCATGGCCGTTCCTCTCGGAAACAAAAGAAACAAGTTCTTTCGTTCCATGAGAGGCATGGGTTTGCTTCCACGAGAGACACTAATTTGCTTCCGCGAGAGGCACATTTTCTTTTTTTCTTCCACGAGATGCACTGATTTTCTTACGTGACAGGAACGGGTTTGCTTCCGCGAAATGCACAGCCGTGCCTCTCAAAAACGCAAAAAAAAACGCGGACTTTTTTCCTCCCATGAGAGGCACGGGTTTGCTTGTGCGAGAGCCACGGATTTTCTTCTGCGATAGGCACAGATTTGCTTCCGCGAGAGGCATGGCCGTGGCTCTCCATAAAAATGCGTTTTTTCGTTCTGCAAGATGCATGGATTTGCTTCCGCGAGAGGCACGGTCGTGCCTCTTTCGGAAAGGAAAAAGAAACATGTTCTCGGTACGGCCTTTTTGTCCAATTTGTTTGTCCGGTTTTTCATGAAAAAAACCTATTAACAAAGAATCTAGTTTTGAGGATCTTGACGCGAGGAATCCAAAGATGAAAACGGTTTAAGATTTGTACGCACGGTTCAATAGATAGAACGCCTTGAATAAACTGCTCTACGAAAAAAAGGAAAAACTACTAGGTTGCGATAAGTGCGCCATTTGTGGTAACCTGGGAAGAGTGAGAGTGAGCTTTGCAAAGAGTGCTGCTGAATTTGTGATGTCGCTATTTCGGGGTAGAGGTCCTCTCCATCGCGGTAAGCGCCAAGCAGCGTATCAGGGAACGCGCACTCATCATGGGCCGGCCCAACAAGGAGGTGAGCAGCTCGCTTGGGGAATGTCAGTTTTTTCTTGTTCGTTGGTCGTGTTGAGCGGACACAGTTGACCAATTGACAGTTGAGTTTTTTGAAAAAAAAATTTAAATGTCCACGAATTAAAATTTTCACATGTTTAAAAAAATTATATATTTGTAAAAAAAATGTTCATGAATTTTAAAAAATAGAACTTCTGAAAAAACAAGTTCATGAATTAGAGGATGGTGGTTAAAGATCATTGATTTGGGAAAAAAAATTACAAATTTTAAAATGGTTCATGAATACAATTTTTTTTAACCAAATCATGATTTCTAAAAAGGTTCTGATCTACTCCCTCCGTTCCTAAATATAAGTCTTTCTAGAGATTGCAACAAGTGACTACATACGGAGCAAAATAAGTGAATCTACACTGTAAAACATGTCTACATACATCTGTATGTTGTAGTCCATTTGAAATGTCTAAAAGACTTATATATAGGAACGGAGGGAGTACAATTTTTAGTTCACTCGGTGCTTGTGGAGGACATTCTGTGTCAACAAGTAAAATTTCGGTAATGATGCCCTAAAGTATTAAACCTGACAATTGATGTGGCAATGTTGTTCATCTTGCGGAAGAAGATACATACGAGCCTTCTTATCGGCTATACGTTCATTTTGTCTATTCTGATATATGTATGTAAAGAGAGATTATACCTGAATCTCTGTGTACACTAGCCGAGCAAGGAAGTTTGAAAAATACGAATCTTTGTAGGCGTTTTTGCATGTTACCCAAGCGATTTGCAAGCATGCAAATCAGCTCCTTAGCTGATGTTATCTTAATCATATCCACTTAGCATAGCATGTCTTTTATGCGCACAAGGAAATTCAGGTAATTAGCATACAAGAGCATCCTGAAAACTAATTTTTGGTGCCATTGGCTGCAGATGTGTTACAGGTTTTTTTGGTCAGATAGTTGTGTTCAAACTTGTTCATGGTGTTGGCGCAGCCCTAGACTAGCTCTCTTTCAGCAGGACGGAGGTAGAAGACACACAGTTTTTTTTTCCGGCCGCACATACAGCCTTTTCCTTTATCTCAAACTGGCTAGCACCTGCCCACTCAACAGTCTACATTACGGGGGTTTAAATCCCTAGCTCATTCACGCACGGGGCCTTGCCCACCCTCCTACTCTGCCGCATCCCTAATCTGCATGGCGCCCATGCTCACAACGCAACTAACGCGCACACCGCGGCCACTCCAACAGATCACCAACGACCTAGCCTAACTACCGTGGACACTACGCCACACACACATGCGCACACACGAACGCCATCACGCCTGACCCGTCCTGAGCCGTGGCTTATTGCCTAACACATGGTTATATACAATGATTACTTTTTAAGTTCTTTTTAAGGTGAAAATTGCGCTGAAAGCTTGAAATGCGTGAATCCTGATTTTGAATACCGTTTGTGCCCTGCCGTACCATGCCCATTTTAACTAAGAAGATAGCTAATTCTATTGAGATATTCCACCAAGAACTATCGAAGAATTCAATTATGTGCATGAGCAGACAAGACCAAGATAAAATGTTGTGTACTTTTTTATTATATCTATTTTTTTACCATTCTAATGATTGTGATATAAGACATACTTGAACAGATGGTTTATATGATTAGTTGATCAGTTCTAATTAATGGTTGAGAATTATGCGCCCCTGTATCGAAACATTGTAATGTGGGTCATTTAAATTTTATCAAATGTTTCTTTAATTTCTGTATTTTTTCTCAAGGATGAACGGGTATTCTAATATAACGTCTAACGATGGAAATAGGAATGCCAGCAAAGTTTTCCACTGACCACTTCTTGGAGACGTGCACGATCCTCTTCTTTCTTTTCATGAACCTCAAGGCCTTTCGTTCCTGTCAGAAGTTCAAATATTATTGCCCCAAGACTGTAAATATCTGCCTGACAAGAGATTTCTCCTCCTTTTGTGAGCTCTGGTGCCCTGTATCCACTGCGAACATGAAAATAAGAATTTAAATACATTAATACAAGGGATAATTCGCAACAGATCGGTATTATAGGAATCAGTGATTCTTAGGATTGTTAGCTTACTCTGTTCCTGGAATTTTTGCCTTGGTTTTTTCTTTGCACGACAGTGATATACCAAAATCAATGATTTTTGGTACATTGTTGTCACCCACCAGTATATTGCAGGGCTTCAAGTCTAAATGAATATACTGTTTTTCATGAATATGCACCAAGCCACTGCAAATCCCCTTTATTATCTGATAACACACTGGCCATGCTGATCCACTGGACGGACCTATGCACGTAAACAAGTAGCACTGTTTATATTTTGTTTTCAAAATTAATACTAGTTGATTGGAGGGAAACTGTGGTGGGCATATCCCTTTGTTTCATTTGTTTATTTAAGAGTTCACCAGTTGATGAGCACATATATCTGTTGTACTAGTTGATGGTTAAGAGTTCCCCTGTAGATGGGCACGTATATCTAAAAATGAACTGTACGAGGCAATACCTGCTATTTGAAGGGGGCCATGAGGTACAAACTCCATGCAAAGTAGCCTTTCTGGTATTTTCTCCTCAATGCAGTAGCCTAGCAACCGTACTATGTTCTCGTGTTGGAGCCTCCTCATACATTTTAGCTCTGCAGCAAATGAGGACGCTGACTTATCATCAACCATTGCACTAGGGTCTAGCCTCTTAACGGCAACCACAATCCCATTTGGAAGCAACCCCTGTTATATAAGACACATATTTATTCAGTTATGGCCAAGAATCCCGAGATGGTAAACAGACCGGGGCCATGAAGAAATTACTATACCTTGTAAACCTGACCAAACCCTCCTGTTCCAATTAGACGTTCATCTGAAAAATTATCGGTGATATCCTCGAAGAGTGACAGTGGTAGATGTCTGGCCTCCAAATCTGGATCCATTTCTATTTCCACGAGAGCGTACCGTAGGCTGTTGAGGTCGCTCATGCCGATTGCCGAATAGCCTTCCAAGTAAAGACAAAGTGTTACACAAGGGAACGTAAATCGGAAACAGAAACAGAGCCAACTCCAAAAACAAATAAAATCAGAAACAGAACAATCGAACGTATTCAACATGTGACGTGAGATAAATTTCTGAAATCTACAGATCTTGATCTTCATCCAAATAACGATAAGCAGAAGTAAGGATTGTTTCTTTTCGAAAATCAAGGGGCCTCTCCAGTAAGGGAGCAATATGAAATAAATAATGATATGAAGATTGTTTGTTGCTCACAGCAAATAACCCTGGGAATAAATCGTATAAACAAGAACTCGATGAAAGATGAGGTCACTTCGGATTAGCAACGACTGACCTTAAGATCTGCAGGGGCTGCGGCGATATCCCAGCCCTTCTTCTAGCTCGCTGCCGAATGGTGGTCTCCCTGCTGAATGGGGAGTTGATAGATGTAATATGAAAGGAGATGCGATTGGGACAAGCTTGGCTGGAGTACATGTGCTGCCCACTGGGTTCCAGCTCACAAACCGGGACGGTGACTTTGCTGGGTCAACGCGACCGTCTTTCTAGATCTGCCCCGGGCCATACATGGCTAGCTGGCATATAATTCAAGTACTAATTTTTTTTGGAAACGAGGCAAAAGACTTGCCATTTTCATTGATTAAGAAGAAGCGAGAATTGCCCGGTTAATCGGCGGGAAATCGGGCTAAAACCAATACAACCCAACCCATAGAACATGGGTACCACTGGCCAACCTGCCCACCGACATGGGATCACGGAGGTACAAACAGCTGCACCGAAACCATGACGGCACATGCCAACAGAAGGCCACACGCGCGAACAACTGACAGCTTCAACTCTGACAACGATCATCACAATGGAAATATGCAGGACTTGCGCCGATCATGCCCGCCGTAGCCGACCACCGAGCGTCTGTCATCGTCACCGCATGGACACACTCCACCGCAGCTCCGACTTCAAAACAACCAAGCGATCAACAGAAGAGCACCTCGGACACGCCGGGAAGATCCGACTACCGAAGCCCGAGCCGCGACCAAGCTCCTCTCGACGCCATCATCGTTGCCAAACAGAAATCAACGCCCCCGAAATGGCCGCCTCAACAAACTACGCAGCGAAGATGCCGCAACCCACGCGGCGAAGATGCCGCCATCCACTGGTCTCCAGGTTGTGGCCGGCTCCGAGACGATGCCCCCAAGGAGGAAGAAGACGTGAAGGCGCCTTCATCGCCCGATCTCGAAGATCCGAGGTTTCCCTCCGGAGACAAGACCACAGGAAGGGGAGAGGAGCACCACACCACAGCAAGGCTTCCAAGAAAGAGCACGACGCCCACGGACGTCGCCGTCGCCAGATCCGGCAGAGGCCGGACATAGGATTTCTCCCGGAGATGCTCAACCACCACCTGCCCGCACCAACACAGCCGACGAACCCCATCCTGCCAAGGCCGACCTCTAACTGACCGTGGGATCCCGTGACCCACCACCCACCAGCCGAAGCCGCTTCCACCAAATCCGGGGCCGCCGCCCCGGCAGCCACCACCGCGCCGCAAGCCACGCCGGGCTAGCAAGCAGGCCAGCTCCATAGCACCAAGCCGGGATTGGGGGCCGCCACCCCGCCCCAACCCGTCTAGCAGGGCTGCCTGGCCGAAGCCGGAGCAGCCCACTGCAGCCGCAGCACAGCCGAGAGGGGCCTCGTCAAGCAGCCAGGAGCCATCGTCCGCATCCCCACTCGCCGGATCCACGCGCCAGGAGCCGCTGAAGTGCCGTCAACCGCCATGCCGTCCGCGCTAGATCCCGTCGAGGGGCAGCAAGGCCACACCCGACGCACGCGCCGCCACGCCCCTCGTCGCCACGAGCACCACCTGGCCGCGACCGCCCGCGCACCGCGCCCCACCGCCCCGCGCAGCCTCGCCGCGCCGCCCCGAGCGCCAGCGCGCCCGAGCTCCTTCTGGAGCGACCGGCCCGCGCCGCACCAACTCTAGCAGATGGAGGAGAAGGAACCCCGCCGCCGCCGAGCCGCGCGGGCTTCGCCCGACGACTCCTGCCGGCGGCGGCGAGGGGAGGAGGGACGGCGGGGTGTGGCTAGTGGCGGCGGCGAGGATTCGCTCCTGGCCACCCGCGGGAGCTACCGTGGAGCGAGAACTAATACTTCTATTGAGAGAAGTTGGCGACGAGTTCGATTAACCTAATCGGCACGTCACCACATTGTTTCCATCCCTTTCGACTGCTTTTTAGTTAGGACATATCCAACGTTGACCTGCAAAATGGACACCGCATCTTTTTGTCGGCCGAGGGGGGACCATTACACTGACACGGATACGGGAGCTGGCTATCTACATACATTTCAAGAGCTTCACCCAAAAACGTGTGTGCGTTAATGGTCTGCCCTCTGCCCTGTGATACATCACGGAAGGGCGTATAAGCTACGCAGTGTGTAGAGCAACATTGAGTAAATGAATGAATCAATCAACATGTTGAACAAGAAAAAAGAAAAATTTAAGATCTCTTATACATCTTCGACGTACCTATACTTTTTGATTTTTTCATGCTATATTTTTTGGCAACAATTTATATTATTTCTATTTGGACTAACCTATTAACCCAGTGCCAAAGGCCAGTTCATGTTCTCTACTGTTTTGGAGTTTTTAGGTGAAAATTTTATGGAGCTGAATGACTTGAAAATCTACGTGGATTGAATATGTCTGAATTAGAATAAATGCAAGACCAGGCACGTGGCCATCACAAGCAATGGTTGCCCCCCTAGGCGCGCCGAAGTAACTTATGAAGAGAGCGTGAACTTTCTTGAGCTCTCATTTTGGGGCGCAGGGAAACTAATAATGGGTTAAAATTTCAGTCCGATAGGAGTGACGGATCTCTGGCTATAAAAGAAACGGTTCCCGGCCTCAGAAACTGTACCAAAAAATCGAGAAAACCTAGCGAAAACAGAGAAGGAAATAGAGAGAGATCCAATCTCGCAAGGGCTCTCTCTCTCTCTCTCCCGATGGCGCCGGAATGATGCTGGGGAACCATTATGACGGCAATCTACTCCCACAACTTCGCCGCCATCATCACCAAATTTCTCCCCCACTATGTAGCGGTGTAACTTCTCTCCGCCCAGTGTAATCTCTACTCAAAGATGGTGCCTTATGATTTATATTATTATCGAATGATATGTTCTACCTCTATTATGTTTGAGTAGTTTGATTTTGTCCTATGGTTTAATTGTGGCATTATATGGTTGATATGATTAGTATGTTATTATGGTGCTGTCATATGGGGCCTGTTGTGCCACGCAAGTGTGTGGGGTTCCCGATGTAGGGTGGTGCAATATGTTAGTGATTTGCTTATAGTGGGTTGCGGGAGTGACTAGAAGCCTAAACTCGAGTTCGTTAGTTGTTGCATATGGGATAAATGTTGACTGCAACATTCCTTCATGTGAAGCCTCAACCTCGATGGCTGGTCAACCTCCATCACTCTCGCGAACGGCTCGGGAAGGCGAGGACGGCTATGCGACAGTTCGCGCAACTGCAAGATAAACTCCAGCGCCGTGTCTCCGACATGGCCGCTTGGCGAAGCGGGAGGGGGGGGGGGGGACGGCGGCGGCGCAGGTGGCCCACTTCCACGTCCCCTTCTGCCTCGACCTCCACGCTGACCGCGACCCGGTCCAGCACCTCCGCCTTGGGCGCTTGGCTCTTCCTTGACCGCCGCGGCTATCTGGCGAGAGGAAGATCTAGTCGCCTCTGCAGAGGGACGGCCGCGAGCGCGCCCTCTCGGCATAATGGTGGATGGAGGACGGAGAAGAAGAGAAGATGCAAGGATATTCCCCGTCTTTCACCTCCCAATTCCCCTTTTATAGCCAAGCAGGAAGGACTGGGGGCTGGATCTATACCTTCTCTGAAGGCCCCTTTCGAATCGGGCTCATTAAAGCCAATGGCAGCGAGCGAGGTCGCCGACCGTCCTCCCCGCGGCAATCAAAGGCGCATGGGTATCCGACATGGCATGCTTTCCCATATCCCGCGCGCCTGCCACCTACCCCGCGCCATGCATGACGCGTACGTGGCGCAAGAGGCTGGCGTAGTGGGAAGCGTGAAACGACCATTACCATCTCGTGAATAAAGGTTATTCACGGGCCGCTGTGAGTGCAACAGACGAGAAGATTACAACAGTCGTCCCCTGCCATGCGTGTCTGCACGTTGTTTGGGCCTGGCCCAACGACGCTTCACACTCGTGCGTAGCCCAGGTACGGGGGCTCCTATCGGTGTACTAAAGTTTGGGACCTTGAGAACCCCATACTTGTGCACGGGCAGTCGTAGCTGTCAGGACCCCGATCCTAAGTCACACCGATCTAGCTGTAACACGTCATATCACTTTGCGGCCTCACGCACGGTATCCCCACGGGTGCCACCTTACCTGGCCCGGGACCGTTTGCGCATTTTGGCACATGTATATGACAGTGTCGCTAGCATCCATATGACAGAGAACCCGGGCCGACATGGCTAGTTATAAACCAAAAGTGGCACTAAATTACAGAGACATGCATCCATGACCCAGCAACGAACGTGTCGGTCATCAACGTATGAACGCAAGTCGTAGCAAGCTACATGGACTTAAAGGAACAACGCGTGACATTTCCCCTAAGGGACAGACACAGGAACGAAGAAGGACACATGCCGGCCAGCTTACGTGTTCCGAGCAGTAGCAAGCTACCAAGGCCCGTTGGAAGCACTAGGAGGCATTTCCCTGTAAGATAGGCTACCGAAGGAAAACAACTAGGTGTCGGATCCCACACATACCAAGCATATCAATCATACACACAATATGCTCAATATGTGCAAATACAACATTGCATCACAACAGAACTCTATGACTCAAAGTACTTTATTTAAAAGGCTCCAAGAGCCATACATAACATATCCATACAGATAGGGGTCACATGACCCAACACTCAAGTCATACAGTCATACAAGCACAAGAGGAAGCTACATGTCTGAGTACAGACAACTTAGAAAATAAAACAGACTTGGTGTAGCCTAACTATCTACAAGGCCCTTCACAAGCTCCAGATCTCCGTCTGGGTAACAAGCTACTCGTCGACGTCAACGTCTATGTAGAACCAATCAGAAGGGGCAGTGTTCTCGTCTGCAACAGTTATTAAGCAAACATGAGTACAAAGGTACTCAGCAAGTCTTACAACAGAACCTATCATACGTGCAACATTATCAACAGGGGGTAGTGGAGTTCATAGCAGAAAGCCAACTTTGAATCTTGGCTAACCTATACTACAACTCTCAACAGATTGCAAGATATTACTACGAACACGAGTCCTCTACTCACCACAACAATACACCACCGAGGATCCTCTTCCGTCATCCTACGGAAGGGCCATCCACGGCACTCACACTTGTCTTGAGGCTTTTAGTCGTATCCATCAACTTGTCTATGAACTGTAAGAGTAACCAAGTAGTCCGTACCGCGAACAATGGCTATTCGAATAGATTGGTAACCCTACAGGGGTGTACTTCTTCACACACGCTTCCACCACTTATCGCCGTTTACTCGACATGTACTCGACAACCTTCAAGCGGAAGCCCAGCGAGGGTGTCGGCCACGACCTGACTAACTACACAAGTCTCTCGTCCAGGTTTATCGCCTATTTGGGTTCCATCCGTGGGGAGATCCGGCCGGGGTGTCACTCACGGCCCCAAACGATGTGTACAGGGTTCCCGAGTCACCAAACGGGCAACCGGTACACCGTGCCACGTACCTGTCGCATCATAGCCCACCCCGAGGGTCAGCGCTGTGAACGACCACCAGTAAACTACAAACACCAGAAACTAGTTGCAACTCCTAGACAGAGATCGAGGGTAATTAATAAGCCGAGGGTCCATTGGTTTCGGGCCCAATGCATGGTAGTAGCTGGAACTTGAACCACACATACAGATCTTGGGTCCTATGAACGGTTCCAATGAAGCAACCCACCACGTACTCCTACATGGCCTTTCATCGATACCTTTACCAAACATGTTCCACACTTCCTTCTCTTTACCGGTATGATCATTTCACTCTGATCCATCACCCAGATGTATCAGACCTGACACAACTCTAAGCATAGCAGGCAACATAAACAAATAGCATGGTGGATCACACATCACATGGCTCAATCAACTCCTACACATGCTAGTTGGTTTCAACTATTTACTGTGGCAATGACAGGTCATGCAAGGGAATAGGGTTCAACTACCACAGCAAGTAGCAGTTCACACGCTGTTGCCTTAATGTAGTAAAAGAGAGCAGGAGCGAGCAGATGGGTTTGTATCGGAATGATCAATGATTGCTTGCCTGACAGAGTGGTTGTCGGGTACTGCTCTTCAGCTGGATACGCAGAAGTATCCTCGGGAGCAGGACCTAACACGGAGAATCCGGCGATACAATCAATAAGCAAACAAATGCAACAATATGATGCATGTTCATGATATGGCAAGATGCATGTGTTTTGGGCTAATGTAACTATAACCAGAAGGGTTTGAGCCCATTTGAATCAAAGATTCAAATTGAAACCCAAACTATTATTTAATTAAGTGCATTAACTTGTTTTAATGTAAACAGCAAGGTTAACTTGCTCAAACATGCATGAAACCAGTGCCATTGGAAAGATTGGATTTTTCTGATCAATTTTCATATATAAATCTTTTCCATCTGAGCTACTGTTGAATTTATATGATTTTTTGAAGTTTAAAGCATTTTCTGGAATTTCCTGAATTGTTTTTAAATCTAAAAATCCCAGAAAATCCTTTACTGCGTCAGCATGACATCATGCTGACGTCAGCCAGTCAACAGGGCGCCCAGGTCAAACCTGACCAGTGGGTCCCTCACGTCAGTGGCTCATTAAACTAATCACAACAATTAGTATTTAAATAAAACCTAAACTGAAATTGGTCAACGGCCGGCCCCACATGTCAGTGACACAAGGGGGGTCAAACCTTGGTCAAACGGGGCTAACTCGCCGGCGTTTAGCCGGCGGCGAGGCCAAACGCGGCGGTGAGGTGCGGGTTTTGTGCTCTGGCTGCCAAAACGACGGCGGAGCACACCTACGGGTAGTTGCGTGTGACGCCCGAAGACTGACGTCCCAGAAGATTCCAGAAGATTCCAGATGTTTCCCAGGTGTGCACCGTGTCCGTTTCATCTTTCGTCATGTTCCTCGGTTGCCTCGTCGCCGACTCGTGGGAACCCGGTGACGGGATCGCCCCACCTTTCATCTCGTTTGACTCGCTCACGCCATCTTTCCTTTTGCACCGGACTCTCAACGAGTTACCGGAACCGATATGTTGCCGTGGCATCATTTTCGGATCGTTGCCGTGGCACCCTTTTCATTCCACCACGGTGACAGATACTTCATATCTCTCTTGTCAACCCTTTTAATAAGTTGCATAAAACTTGATCATGTCATCCGCATCATGTTAACAACATTAATATGTGTGAATTGTTGTTGCTTATAATTACTAAACATGCTCATGGGGATTTTCCGGAATTGTTGTTGTTATTATTTCCGGCCTCTTTTAAAATGTCTAAATAGTGTAGTTTTATTATGCTTCACCTCTTGCCATGTTAACAAACATTTAATCTTGTCTTGTAATTAATCAAATCACTAAATAAATAAATGTGGTGTTTTGTCAATATGCAACTCGTTGCATATTGAGCTCCACTTAACTTGTAGTGTTGTTTGTGCACTTTGCCATGCCATGCATATTTAAACCGGACATGCATCATACTTGAATGTGCATCGTATGCCATGTCTATGCTTGTGTGTTTACCGAGTTGTTTGCTTCTTTCCGGTTGCTTCTCTTGATAGCTTCGGTTTCGTTCCGGAGTTGTGAGGTTTCGCTCGTCTGTTGCTCCGTCTACTTCATGGATCCGTTCTTCTCCCTTGTGGAATTCCAGGCAAGATGGCCGAACCCGGATACCATTACTATCTTTGCCTATTGCTAGTAGTTCCGCTCTATAGTTTTGCCTCGATGCCCATGTCTTTCCTGTCAGCCTCCTACTGTAACCATCACCTGTTTAACCACACTACCTATGCAAACCATCGCTTGGCTAAGTACGCTTCGCTCAGCCCTTCTTATAGCATTGCTAGTTGCAAGTGAAGATCGAAGATGCTTGCTTCATGTTGAAGTTTGGTTGGGTTATATCACACTATATAAATGCTTAAAATGAAATCATCTATATACTGGCAGGGTGGAAGGCTAAGCCTTTTGCTTGGTGTTTTGTTCCACTCATGCCGTTAGGAACCGTATAAACCGGTGTTATGTTCCTTAAGTGCTAAGTCTTTTCCAGCAAGTCCCAACATTTGGTACTATTTGCCTCATAATAACAACTTAATTAATTAATTAAATTTGCATAGGGGGTCGCTCCCTCGGGGATTCCTAATTCTACATAGCAGGGGGGGCCAGTGCTGATGGTGTTGGTCCCAAACGGGGAGTCTGCGGGAACCACCACGGGGAAACTCGAGGATTGGGTCCTGTAGAATCGCCCATCCGGTCGTGTCCTGAGACTTAGATACGCGCGGCTACTATCAGGGTGTCGACACGCCGGGAGGATTTGCTGGATTAGCCTTACCTTAGTTCGGTTTAACTTGAGCACGGGATTCCGAGAATACTCGGGTCTTCCCACCTTGGAGTTGCGACTCTGCGGATCGTGGGCTTGTAATGGGTCAAGTTGGAACACCCCTGCAGGGTTTGAACTTTCGAAAGCCGTGCCCGCGGTTATGTGGCAGATGGGAGCTTGTTAATATCCGGTTGTAGAAAACTTGACACAATGTTCTAATACACTACCAGCGTGTGTACCGTGACTGTCAATTTCCGAATAGGGATACTGGAGTTGAACACGGTGGGGTTATGTTTGACTGTGCTTTAGCTAGGATCACTTCGTGATCATCTCTCGACCGAGGCACTTCTCTTCTCGCTCTCTTTTTCGTAAGTTAGTGCTAGTTGCTGCTGCAGACTCTTGTTTTCCCTTCACCTCATATTCTTTCTTCAGCCTTATCCTCACCCAAGGCTTAAATAGTCGTGTTACCCGGGAACGGGATTGCTGAGTCCTCTGTGGCTCACAGTTACTTCACCACACCAGATGCAGGTTCAGCCGAGTTTGATGCAGGAGTTGGATCAGTTATTCACCGGGAGCTCGATGAAGAGTTTGGCTGTTTGTTTGTGACGTTTCGACGATCAGTAGTGGTTTCTACTAGGATTCGATCCTGACCTGTGGCTTTATGTTGTTTTGGTATCTTTCTTTTGGATCTTCGCCCGTAGTCGGGTTGTGATGTTTTGAATGATGTTTTGCTTATGTAATGTATTGTGTGAAGTGGCGAGTGTAAGCCAACTATCTCCTTTTGCAATTTAATCCCTCTTTTACATGAGTCGTGCAAAGATACCAAACTTGAGATTATTCTAGGATGGGCTTATACCTTTAAGTCGTGCCTCGACACGTAGGAGGTATAGTCCCATCCTGGGCATTACAAGTTGGTATTCAGAGCCTTCTCCGACCTAGAAGCCCCCACTGATTGATCGAATCGTTGACGGTTGAGTCTAGGCACACAATGAAAACATTTTGAGTCCTATATTATATCGGAGAGTAGGATTTCTTTGCTTCTCATCCCCTTTCTCTCTGGTGAGGACTCCTGACGACTACTCTTGTCTCTCCTATTTTCAAAAATTGCACCAAATTTTTTTAGGAATCCCGCGAGTATTCTGGGATTGTTTCGATGTTCTTGTGACGAGGATATTGTTCTCGATGCCTCCTGTTCCCGGGGAGTTGAGCTTCGGGGTATTGTCGTCACAAGCATATCGCGGCAGTACTAAATACTTAAGACGGCCGACATCGAAAATCTCTCCTATACGGCCAGTGGCAAGATAACCCCGACATCACCCAGTACTGGGGAGGTAGTTCGGGAGTATTGCCATAGCTTGTATAGTGGATGCGTTTCGAAGGTCCGACGTAAACAGTTTCCGAGAAAGACTGGTTATGTGTTGAAAGATGGATACACCTGGATGTAGGTTTAGAGTTGATTGCGCGGTGCTTCCCGTGTATCCCCAACACCTGATTGCATAACTGGAAACTTTCGGAAATCTATAGGTGGGTTCATCTAGTAGTTCTAGGCATTCTTCCAACGGATGCATGATATGAAGTTCGGGGTTCTACATTGAGTGAAGTGGTTTTATGGACTTGTTCTGATCGGGAGTTGCATCTTAAAGGGTCCTTGGCTATGCTGATCCGGGGATTGCAAAACCCTTTTGTAACACATTCCATGAGCTTTCAGCACGAAGATGTCGAATGAAGCTTCTATCTTGTATTTGTTCTATCTGATCCTTGTTCCTTTTTTTTATTTACCTTTTCCTTCTCCCAAGTGGCTTCTCGACTAGTTGATGTACCTGCGGAATTCATTCGTTCAAGTTTCTGTTCCAATGATATTGTGAAGATTAGGCTGCTACACATCTATCCTTTGTTTTGTTTTGATTCTGGTATTCGAGTTGCTTCGATGTCAAGTGTTGATTCCATACCTTTTCTATTCGGTGTTCTCATATTTCTATGGGAGTGCTAATTCTTCTTGACCATCGAGATGGTCATGTTAAATTCTTTCAACCGGTGTCCATCTGTTCGTCTCAAGTTGTCTTGTTTTCCCCACCCTCCCACCCTTCTTCTTCTCGGAGCAAGAGATTCTCAAATGAAATATCCATTTTATTCGTGGGATGTTTCTTCATTCTTGTCTTCAATGTTCTTATCCGGTGATTTATCGTGAAGATGCTCGAGAGCTTCAAGTTCATCATTCTTTTGTTCTCATAATTCTGCCGGTGGATGTAATTCAAGTTTCAGTGTTGATCTTATCCTTTTCCTCTTTCCACAATGCTTTCTTATTCCGGTGCACCAATTATTCATTCTCCTCTTGCTATTCATATCCGGAGTGCTCAAGATTCATAATTCCATTCTTAATCCGTTGAAGCTATTTTGAGGATTGTCTTCTTATTCAAGCCATTTAATTTAACCGGTGCAATATCTCTTCAGCAATCTTTTCAACGGTGATTTCCTTGAGTGGGCCCTAACCCACAGGTCTTTTCCCAGGATCTTACCTGACTCTTCTTTTTCCGGAGAATTCTTTTCAAAATGTGACGTAAGAATGATTTCCATCAGTCACATGCCTTCTCCAAGACCGCTTTCAAATTCTTGTTCATCATTGGTTCAACCTTTTTAATTCTTCATCCCGGAGTGCTCAACAATTCTTCATGGCATTTCTCGTCTTCATTCTCAGCTTTTGGAGACCGGAGAAGAGTTTCTCTTAATCTTGGCCGTTCTCTTGATGAGTTGTGGTTCTAGCTTCATGCCATCCTCATTATTGTTCCAATTGTGAGGAATTCTTTTATGCCATCCGGAGCATTTCATGAATTCTTTCCATTGTGTCCCTCCGAAGGCCATCATTTCAGAAGATTCTTCGTTCTCAGCTTTCAACTTCGCCCTCCCACTATTCTTCATTGATGTCTCTTCGTTCGTCTCCATATTTTTACGGTGGTTCTTTCAAGTTTACTTTTCCGTTGTTATCATTTTAATTCATTTGTTCTTTTCACAATCCTACCGGTGCTTTGTTGAAGATTTACCCAAGCTTGTGCTAGATCTATCTTTAATTCTTTCCAACGAGAATAAGTAGTATGCCAAATCCTTTGGTTGTCATCAATTTAAATTGGTGAAGGATATGCGTGACATAATTCTTATTCTTATTCCTTCAAGGTGATTTAATCTCTGTTTTCCGGAGCTTGTTCATCATATCATATCCTCGGTTCTAAGTTGTTCATCTTGTTTTCTGGAGCTTGTTCTCCGGAACTTCAATGATATCATTTCAGAGCTCCATCTAATTCATCGCAGGCCTTTGAATCTTATTCTTTTCATCTTTCACTTCTCATCCCTTTTGTTACCGGAGTTCTCATGGTGGTTCATCATGTTTTAATTCATCCTCGAAGTTTTCATCAAGATTCTTGTTGGAGCTCAAGCATTCTTCATCTTGCTTTCCTATTGCAATTCTTTCTACCTTATCTTTTCAGATGGTGTTATGTCATTCTTGTCAATTCCTTCATGTTTCATGATTCACGAGTTATCAAGAATGGGATATTTAAACCCATCATTTTCTTTGTTCAGGAGATCTTTTCAACCCTTCAATTTATTCGTTGGAGTTATCTTGGGTTGTATTTCACCTAAAAGCTTTCCCTAAGGATTGTTGTTATTGTGGTGCTTATAAATGACCCAAGTTCTTCATTTATCCTCTCCGTGAGATAACCTTTTCGTCTTCTTGTTGATCTCAATCCAATCAAATGTTTTCGTCAGTGGCTGGTTGTCACCTCATAATTTTGAGATGTTTTCCATAAGCCCACACGAGCTTATTCTTTTCGTTGTTGAATTCCAACAACTCTGTTCAACCCTTCTTCGTAAGGATGCTCTTTCAAATTCAACTTTGAGAGAAGTTGTCACATTTTCACCGTTCATTTCTTTCATGGATCTTATGCTATTCTTTCATTCCGGAGGCTTTGTGATGTTGCTCTCTCTTTAACCATCATCTCGTTTTTATCGGGATCATGTTCTTTCCCTTGTTTATCATTTAACTGGAGTGTTGTATTTTCATTCAAGTTCCGTCATCTATCTAGTTTTGCCTCTCTTTTCAACCGGAGTGCTGTCTGAATCTCTCTTACCCTTGTGCCTTTCTTTCAAGTGTTCCGGAGGCTGTGTGTTGTTGTTTTCATCAAGTATCATTCCATCTCCTCAAGTTCTTGTTAATTCCTTCCATTTTCAGACGGAGTGCTGTCCAAATTCTGTCATTCTTATTCCTTGGCTATACCCTTGCAGTTCCATATTCTTTTGGTCCGTGAGCTCTTGTTTCATGTTTTTCAACCTACAAGGTTCTCATAATGCTCCTTGTTCGTCTTCTCCAACGGAGTGTTTTCATCTTCGTTCATCTCTGTTGTATTCTTTCCTTCAAGATTGTTCAACCTCTTAAGGTTCTTTGGTTTTCACTCGTTTGTCAAAGAAGCAACTTTGTTTTACCCATTCCTCTTCCGTTTTTACCCGGTGCTATCTCTAGGATCTCGGGTCGAGATCCTCTGTTAGTGTGGGAGAGTTGTGACGCCCGAAGACCGATGTCCCAGAAGATTCCAGAAGATTCCAGATGTTTCCCGGGTGTGCACCGTGTCCGTTTCATCTTTTGTCATGTTCCTCGGTTGCCTCGTCGCCGACTCGTGGGAACCCGGTGACGGGATCACCCCACCTTTCATCTCGTTTGACTCGCTCACGCCATCTTTCCTTTTCCACCGGACTCTCAACGAGTTACCGGAACCGATATGTTGCCGTGGCATCATTTTCGGATCGTTGCCGTGGCACCCTTTTCATTCCACCACGGTGACAGATACTTCATATCTCTCTTGTCAACCCTTTTAATAAGTTGCATAAAACTTGATCATGTCATCCGCATCATGTTAACAACATTAATATGTGTGAATTGTTGTTGCTTATAATTACTAAACATGCTCATGGGGATTTTCCGGAATTGTTGTTGTTATTATTTCCGACCTCTTTTAAAATGTCTAAATAGTGTAGTTTTATTATGCTTCACCTCTTGCCATGTTAACAAACATTTAATCTTGTCTTGTAATTAATCAAATCACTAAATAAATAAATGTGGTGTTTTGTCAATATGCAACTCGTTGCATATTGAGCTCCACTTAACTTGTAGTGTTGTTTGTGCACTTTGCCATGCCATGCATATTTAAACCGGACATGCATCATACTTGAATGTGCATCGTATGCCATGTCTATGCTTGTGTGTTTACCGAGTTGTTTGCTTCTTTCCGGTTGCTTCTCTTGATAGCTTCGGTTTCGTTCCGGAGTTGTGAGGTTTCGCTCGTCTGTTGCTCCGTCTACTTCATGGATCCGTTCTTCTCCCTTGTGGAATTCCAGGCAAGATGACCGAACCCGGATACCATTACTATCTTTGCCTATTGCTAGTAGTTCCGCTCTATAGTTTTGCCTCGATGCCCATGTCTTTCCTGTCAGCCTCCTACTTTAACCATCACCTGTTTAACCACCCTACCTATGCAAACCGTTGCTTGGCTAAGTACGCTTCGCTCAGCCCTTCTTATAGCATTGCTAGTTGCAGGTGAAGATCGAAGATGCTTGCTTCATGTTGAAGTTTGGTTGGGTTATATCACACTATATAAATGCTTAAAATGAAATCATCTATATACTGGCAGGGTGGAAGGCTAAGCCTTTTGCTTGGTGTTTTGTTCCACTCATGCCGTTAGGAACCGTATAAACCGGTGTTATGTTCCTTGAGTATGCGTTCCTAACACGGTTGGGGTGTATGGGACCCCCTTGATAAACCGCTAAGTGCTAAGTCTTTTCCAGCAAGTCCCAACATTTGGTACTATTTGCCTCATAATAACAACTTAATTAATTAATTAAATTTGCATAGGGGGTCGCTCCCTCGGGGAATCCTAATTCTACATAGCAGGGGGGGCCAGTGCTGATGGTGTTGGTCCCAAACAGGGAGTCTGCGGGAACCACCACGGGGAAACTCGAGGATTGGGTCCTGTAGAATCGCCCATCCGGTCGTGTCCTGAGACTTAGATACGCGCGGCTACTATCAGGGTGTCGACACGCCGGGAGGATTTGCTGGATTAGCCTTACCTTAGTTCGGTTTAACTTGAGCACGGGATTCCGAGAATACTCGGGTCTTCCCACCTTGGAGTTGCGACTCTGCGGATCGTGGGCTTGTAATGGGTCAAGTTGGAACACCCCTGCAGGGTTTGAACTTTCGAAAGCCGTGCCCGCGGTTATGTGGCAGATGGGAGCTTGTTAATATCCGGTTGTAGAAAACTTGACACAATGTTCTAATACACTACCAGCGTGTGTACCGTGACTGTCAATTTCCGAATAGGGATTCGGGAGTTGAACACGGTGGGGTTATGTTTGACTGTGCTTTAGCTAGGATCACTTCGTGATCATCTCTCGACCGAGGCACTTCTCTTCTCGCTCTCTTTTTCGTAAGTTAGTGCTAGTTGCTGCTGCAGACTCTTGTTTGTTGGGGATCGTAGCAGAAAATCAAAATTTTTCCTACGCATCACCAAGATCTATCTATGGAGTAATCTAGCAACGAGCATAAAGGAGAGTGGATCTACATACCCTTGTAGATCGCGATGCGGAAGCATTGCAAGAACGCGGATGAAGGAGTCGTACTCGCTGCGATTCAGATCGCGGTTGATTCCGATCTAAGCGCCGAACAACGGCGCCTCCGCGTTCAACACACGTGCAGCCCGATGACGTCTCCCACGCCTTGATCCAGCAAGGAGAGAGGGAGAGGTTGGGGAAGACTCCATCCAACAGCAGCACGACGGCGTGGTGGTGGTGGAGGAGCGCGGGACTCCAGTAGGGCTTCGCCAAGCGCTACGGGAGACGAGGAGGGAGAGAGGTAGGGCTGCGCCAAGCGACAGAGGTCAGAACGTGTTATGGGCAGCCCCAAACCTCACATATATATAGGGGGAAGGGAGGGCTGCGCCCCATTTAGGGTTTCCCACCCCTAGGGGTGCGGCCAGCCCTAGATCCCATCTAGGGGGGCGGCCAAGGGGGAGAGAGGGGGAGGCGCACCACTATGTGGGCCTTAGGCCCATATGAGCCTAGGGTTTCCCCCTTTTTTCTTCTCTCTTTGCCTTGGGCCTGGTTAGGGGGGCGCACCAGCCCACCTGGGGCTGGTCCCCTCCCACACTTGGCCCACGCAGCCTTCTGGGGTCGGTGGCCCCACCCGGTGGACCCCCGGGACCCTCCCGATGGTCCCGGTACGCTACCGATAGCGCCCGAAACTTTTCCGGTGACCAAAACGGGACTTCCCATATATGAATCTTTACCTCCGGACCATTCCGGAACTCCTCGTGACGTCCGGGATCTCATCCGGGACTCCGAACAACATTCGGTAACCGCGTACATACTTTCCCTATAACCCTAGCGTCATCGAACCTTAAGTGTGTAGACCCTACGGGCTCGGGAACCATGTAGACATGACCGAGACAACTCTCCGGCCAATAACCAACAGCGGGATCTGGATACCCATGTTGGCTCCCACATGTTCCACGATGATATCATCGGATGAACCACGATGTCAAGGATTCAATCAATCCCGTATACGATTCCCTTTGTCTATCGGTATAACACTTGCCCGAGATTCGATCGTCGGTATACCGATACCTTGCTCAATCTCGTCACCGGCAAGTCTCTTTACTCGTTCCGTAACACATCATCCCGTGATCAACTCCTTGATCACATATTGTGCACATTATGATGATGTCCTACCGAGTGGGCCCAGAGATACCTCTCCGTCATACGGAGTGACAAATCCCAGTCTCGATTCGTGCCAACCCAACAGACACTTTCGGAGATACCTGTAGTGCACCTTTATAGCCACCCAGTTACGTTGTGACGTTTGGTACACCCAAAGCATTCCTACGGTATCCGGGAGTTGCACAATCTCATGGTCTAAGGAAAAGATACTTTGACATATAGAAAAGCTTTAGCATACGAACTACACGATCTGTGCTAGGCTTAGGATTGGGTCTTGTCCATCACATCATTCTCCTAATGATGTGATCCCGTTATCAACGACATCCAATGTCCATGGTTAGGAAACCGTAACCATCTATTGATCAACGAGCTAGTCGTCTAGAGGCTCACTAGGGACATGGTGTTTGTCTATGTATCCACACATGTATCTGAGTTTCCTATCAATACAATTCTAGCATGGATAATAAACAATTATCATGAACAAGGAAATATAATAATAACCAATTTATTATTGCCTCTAGGGCATATTTCCAACAGTCTCCCACTTGCACTAGAGTCAATAATCTAGTTCACATCACCATGTGATTAACACTCACAGGTCACATCGCCATGTGACCAACATCCAAAGAGTTTACTAGAGTCAGTAATCTAGTTCACATCAATATGTGATTAACACTCAATGAGTTCTGGGTTTGATCATGTTATGCTTGTGAGAGAGGTTGTAGTCAACGGGTCTGCAACATTCAGATCCCTATGTACTTCGCAAAATTTTATGTCATATCGTAGATGCTGCTACCACGTTCTACTTGGAGCTATTCCAAACTGTTGCTCCATTATACGTATCCGGTATCTCTACCCCGAGTTATCCGGATAGGTGTAAAGCTTGTATCGACGTGACTTTTTACGTCGAACTCTTTATCACCTCCATAACCGAGAAACATTTCCTTATTCCTCTAAGGATAATTTTGACCACTATCTAGTGATCCACTCCTGGATCACCTTTGTACCCTCTTGCCAGACATGTGGCAAGGCACACATCAGGTGCGGTACTCATCATGGCATACCGTATAGAGCCTATGACAAAAGCATAGGGGACGACCTTCGTCCTTCCTCTTCCTTCTGCCGTGGTCAAGTTTTGAGTCTTACTCAACTTCACACCTTATAACTCAGGTAAGAATTCCTTCTTTAACTGACCTATTTTGAACTCCTTCAAAATCATGTCAAAGGTGTGTGTTCCTTTTGAAAGTATCATCAGGCGTCTTGATCTATCTGTATAGATCTTGATGCCCAATATGTAAGCAGCTTTATCCAGGTCTTCCTTTGAAAAACTCATTTCAAATAACCCTTTATGCTTTCCAGAAATTCTACATCATTTCGGATCAACAATATGTCATTCACATATACTTATCAGAAATGTTGTGATGCTCCCACTCACTTTATTGTAAATACAAGTTTCTAACAAACTTTGTATACCCAAAAACTTTGATCACTCCATCAAAGCATATATTCCGACTCCGAGATGCTTGCTCTAGTCCATAGAAGGATCGCTGGAGCTAGCATATCTTTTAGCATCCTTAGGATCGACAAAACCTTTCTGATTGTATCATATACAACCTTTCCTTACGAAAACTGGTAAGGAAACTTGTTTTGTCATCCATCTGCCAGATTTCATAAATGCAGCTAATGCTAACATGATTCCGACGGACTTAAGCATTGCTACGGGTGAGAAAATCTCATCGTAGTCAACTCCTTGAACTTGTGGAAAACTCTTCGCCACAAGTCGAGCTTCATAGACGGTGACATTACCGTCCACGTCCGTCTTAGTCTTAAAGATCCATTTGTCTCAATGGCTTGCCGATCATAGGGCAAGTCCACCAAAGTCCATACTTTGTTTTGATACATGGATCCTATCTCGGATTTATCGGCTTCTAACCATTTGTCGGAATATGGGCCCACCATCGCTTCTCCATAGTTCGTAGGTTCATTGTTGTCCAACAACATGACATCTAAGACAGGATCACCGTACCACTCAGGAGTAGTACTTATCCTTGTCGACCTACGAGGATCGATAGCAACTTGATCTGGAGCTTCATGATCACTATCATTAGTTTCCTCTTCAACTGTCGTAGGTTCCACAGAAACATCTTTCTGTGTTGCACTACTCTCCGGTTGAAGTGCGGGTTCGATAACCTCATCAAGTTCTATCTTCCTCCCACTCAATTCTTTCGAGAGAAACTCCTTCTCGAGAAAGGACCCGTTCTTAGCGACAAACATTTTTGTCCTTGGATCTGAGATAGAAGGTATACCCAACCGTTACCAGTGGGTATCCCATGAAGATGTATTTGTCCGCTTTGGGTTCGAGCTTTTTCCGGCTGACGCCGTAAGCATCGCAGCCCCAAACACTGAGAAACGACAACTTTGGTTTCTTGCCAAACCTTAGTTCATATGGCGTTGTCTCAACGGACTTAGATGGTGCCCTATATAAAGTGAATGCAGCTGTCTCTAATGCATAACCTCAAAATAATAGCGGTAGATCGGTAAGATACACCATAGATCGCACCATATCTCATAAGGTTCGATTACGATGTCCGGACACACCATTACGCTGTGGTGTTCCAGGGGGCTTCAACTGCGAAACAATTCCACAATGTCTTAAGTGATTGCCAAACTCATAATTCAGATAATATCCCCTTGATCAGATCGTAGGAACATGATCTTCTTGTTATGATGATTCTTAATCTTCACTCCGAATTTTTTGAACCTTTCAAACGTTTGAGACTTTTGCTTCATTAAGTAAATATACCATATCTACTCAAATCGTCAGTGAAGATGAGAAAATAACGATATCCACCACACGCCTTAATTCTCATTGGATCACATACATCAGCATGTATGATTTCAACAAGTCACTTGCCCGTTTCATTGTACCTGAAAACGGGATCTCAGTCATCCTGCCCATGAGGTATGGCTCGCATGTGTCAAGCGATTCAAAATCAAGTGACTCAAAACATCCATCAGCATGGAGTTTCTTCATGCATTTTATGCCAAAATGACCTAAGCGGCAGTGCCACAAGAAAGTGGTACTATCATTATTAACTCTACATCTTTTGGCATTAATATTATCATCATGTGTATTACAATGATCGAGATTCAACAAACCATTGGGTGCATGACCATAAAGGTATTATTCATGTAAACAGAATAACCATTATTCTCTGACTTAAATGAATAACCGTATTGCAATGAACATGATCTAATCATATTCATGCTCAACGTAGACACCCGATAACATTTATCTAAGTTCAACACTAATCTCGAAAATAGAGGGAGTGTGCGATGGTGATCTTATCAACCTTGGAAACACTTCCAACACACATCGTCACCTCGCCCTTAGCTAGTCTCCGTTCAGTCCGTAGCTTTTGCTTCAAGTCACTAATAATAGCAACTGAACCAGTATCCAATACCCAGGTGCTACAAGGAGTACTACTAAGGTACACATCAATAACACGTATATCAAATATACTTTGTTGAAGTTGCCAGCTATCATATCTACCATGTATTTGGGGTGGTTCCGCTACCATGTGACCGTTCCCCTTACAATAGAAGCACTTAGTCTCGAGGTTTGGGTTCAACCATGGGTTCCTTCATCTTAGCGACAACAGGTTTGCCATTCATGAAGTTTCCCTTCTAGCCCTTACCCCTTTTGAAACCAGTGGTCTTGTTAAACCATCAACACTTGATGCTCCTTCTTGATTTCTACTTTTGCGGTACTAAGAACCGCTAACAGCACCGGGATCATCATCATCCTTTGCATGTCATAGTTCATCACGAAGTTCTAGTAGCTTGGTGATAGTGTCTAGAGAATTCTGTCAACCACTATCTCACCTGGAAGATTAACTCCCACTTGGTTCAAGTGGTTTTAGCACCCAGACATTCTGAGCACATGCTCACTACCTGAGCTATTCTCCTCCATATTTTTGGCAAAAGAACTTGTCAGAGGTCTCATACCTCTCAACACGGGCATGAGCCTGAAATCCCAATTTCAGCTCTTAGAACATCTCATATGTTCTATGGCGTTCAAAACGTCATTGGAATCCCGATTCTAAGCCGTAAAGTATGGTGCACTAAACTATCAAGTAGTCATCAGGACGTGTCTCTCAGGTGTTCACAACATCCACAGACAACGTTGTAGGGGTTTGCACATCGAGCGGTGCATCAAAGACGTAAGCTTTCTGTGCAGCAGTGAGGACACTCCTCGGACTACGGACCCAGTCCGCATCCTTGCTTACAATATCTTTCAACTTAGTCTTTCTCTAGGATCGTATTAAACAGGGAGCTACAACGCAGTTATTGGTCTACAACATAATTTGCGAAGACAACTTAGACTATTGTTCATGACAATGAAGTTCATCTAATGAACTCCCACTCAGATAGACATCTCTCTAGTCATCTAAGTGATACATGATCCGAATCGACTAGGCCGTGTCCGATCATCACGTGAGACGGACTAGTCATCAACGGTGAACATCTTCATGTTGATTGTATCTTCTATACGACTCATGTTCGACCTTTCGGTCTTCCGTGTTCCGAGGCCATGTCTGTACATGCTAGGCTCGTCAAGTGAACCCTAAGTGTATCGCGTGTGTAAATCTGGCTTACACCCGTTGTATGCGAACGTTAGAACTTATCACACCCGATCATCACGTGGTGCTTCGGAACAACGAACCTTAGCAACGGTGCACAGTTAGGGGGAACACAATTCTTGAGATTTTAGTGAGAGATCATCTTATTCACTACCGTCGTTCTAAGCAAATAAGATGTAAAACATGATAAACATCACATGCAATCAAATAGTGACATGATATGGCCAATATCATTTTGCTCCTTTTGATCTTCATCTTCGGGGCTCCATGATCATCGTCGTCACCGGCATGACACCATGATCTCCATCATCATGATCTCCATCATCGTGTCTTCATGAAGTCGTCTCGCCAAACATTACTTCTACTACTATGGCTAACGTTTAGCAATAAAGTAAAGTAATTACATGGCGTTATTCAGTGACACGCAGGTCATACAATAAATAAGACAACTCCTATGGCTCCTGCCGGTTGTCATTCTCATCGACATGCAAGTCGTGATTCCTATTACAAGAACATGATCAATCTCATACATCACATATAAATCATTCATCACATCCTTTTGGCCATATCACATCACACGACACATGCTGCAAGAACAAGTTAGACGTCCTCTAATTGTTGTTGCAAGTTTTTATGTGGCTGCTATAGGTTTCTAGCAAGAACGTTTCTTACCTACGTCAAAACCACAACGTGATATGCCAATTTCTATTTACCCTTCATAAGGACCCTTTTCATCGAATCCGATCCGACTAAAGTGGGAGAGACAGACACCCGCTAGCCACCTTATGCAACTAGTGCATGTCAGTCGGTGGAACCTGTCTCACGTAAGAGTACGTGTAAGGTCGGTCCGGGCCGCTTCATCCCACGATGCCGCCGAATCAAGATAAGACTAGTAACGGCAAGAGAATTGACATGATCTACGCCCACAACTACTTTGTGTTCTACTCGTGCAAGATACTACGCATAGACCTAGCTCATGATGCCACTGTTGGGGATCGTAGCAGAAAATCAAATTTTTTCCTACGCATCACCAAGATCTATCTATGGAGTAATCTAGCAACGAGCATAAAGGAGAGTGGATCTACATACCCTTGTAGATCGCGATGCGGAAGCGTTGCAAGAACGCGGATGAAGGAGTCGTACTCGCTGCGATTCAGATCGCGGTTGATTCCGATCTAAGCGCCGAACAACGGCGCCTCCGCGTTCAACACACGTGCAGCCCGATGACGTCTCCCACGCCTTGATCCAGCAAGGAGAGAGGGAGAGGTTGGGGAAGACTCCATCCAACAGCAGCACAACGGCGTGGTGGTGGTGGAGGAGCGCGGGACTCCAGCAGGGCTTCGCCAAGCGCTACGGGAGACGAGGAGGGAGAGAGGTAGGGCTGCGCCAAGCGACAGAGGTCAGAACGTGTTATGGGCAGCCCCAAACCTCACATATATATAGGGGGAAGGGAGGGCTGCGCCCCCTTTAGGGTTTCCCACCCCTAGGGGTGCGGCCAGCCCTAGATCCCATCTAGGGGGGCGGCCAAGGGGGAGAGAGGGGGAGGCGCACCACTATGTGGGCCTTAGGCCCATCTGAGCCTAGGGTTTCCCCCTTTTTTCTTCTCTCTTTGCCTTGGGCCTGGTTAGGGGGGCGCACCAGCCCACCTGGGGCTGGTCCCCTCCCACACTTGGCCCACGCAGCCTTCTGGGGTCGGTGGCCCCACCCGGTGGACCCCCGGGACCCTCCCGGTGGTCCCGGTACGCTACCGATAGCGCCCGAAACTTTTCCGGTGACCAAAACGGGACTTCCCATATATGAATCTTTACCTCCGGACCATTCCGGAACTCCTCGTGACGTCCGGGATCTCATCCGGGACTCCGAACAACATTCGGTAACCGCGTACATACTTTCCCTATAACCCTAGCATCATCGAACCTTAAGTGTGTAGACCCTACGGGCTCGGGAACCATGTAGACATGACCGAGACAACTCTCCGGCCAATAACCAACAGCGGGATCTGGATACCCATGTTGGCTCCCACATGTTCCACGATGATATCATCGGATGAACCATGATGTCAAGGATTCAATCAATCCCGTATACGATTCCCTTTGTCTATCGGTATAACACTTGCCCGAGATTCGATCGTCGGTATACCGATACCTTGCTCAATCTCGTTACCGGCAAGTCTCTTTACTCGTTCCGTAACACATCATCCCGTGATCAACTCCTTGATCACATATTGTGCACATTATGATGATGTCCTACCGAGTGGGCCCAGAGATACCTCTCCGTCATACGGAGTGACAAATCCCAGTCTCGATTCGTGCCAACCCAACAGACACTTTCGGAGATACCTGTAGTGCACCTTTATAGCCACCCAGTTACGTTGTGACGTTTGGTACACCCAAAGCATTCCTACGGTATCCGGGAGTTGCACAATCTCATGGTCTAAGGAAAAGATACTTTGACATATAGAAAAGCTTTAGCATACGAACTACACGATCTGTGCTAGGCTTAGGATTGGGTCTTGTCCATCACATCATTCTCCTAATGATGTGATCCCGTTATCAACGACATCCAATGTCCATGGTTAGGAAACCGTAACCATCTATTGATCAACGAGCTAGTCGTCTAGAGGCTCACTAGGGACATGGTGTTTGTCTATGTATCCACACATGTATCTGAGTTTCCTATCAATACAATTCTAGCATGGATAATAAACAATTATCATGAACAAGGAAATATAATAATAACCAATTTATTATTGCCTCTAGGGCATATTTCCAACATTGTTTTCCCTTCACCTCATATTCTTTCTTCAGCCTTATCCTCACCCAAGGCATAAATAGTCGTGTTACCCGGGAATGGGATTGCTGAGTCCTCTGTGGCTCACAGTTACTTCACCACACCAGATGCAGGTTCAGCCGAGTTTGATGCAGGAGTTGGATCAGTTATTCACCGGGAGCTCGATGAAGAGTTTGGCTGTTTGTTTGTGACGTTTCGACGATCAGTAGTGGTTTCTACTAGGATTCGATCCTGACCTGTGGCTTTATGTTGTTTTGGTATCTTTCTTTTGGATCTTCGCCCGTAGTCGGGTTGTGATGTTTTGAATGATGTTTTGCTTATGTAATGTATTGTGTGAAGTGGCGAGTGTAAGCCAACTATCTCCTTTTGCAATTTAATCCCTCTTTTACATGAGTCGTGCAAAGATACCAAACTTGAGATCATTCTAGGATGGGCTTATACCTTTAAGTCGTGCCTCGACACGTAGGAGGTATAGTCCCATCCTGGGCATTACACTGCGAGTGAGCCGCAGCGACTGGTGGTGGTGGCTGGCCTCGATGTCGCCGGAAACGACGTCGGCGATGAGTCCAGCGGCTGCCGGAGTTCGGGCGAGGTCGAAAACATCGGTGCGGTGCTCGTAGAGGTGCGTGGAGAGATCCTACAGCATCTACACGGAACGGTGAAGCTGGTGGGCTTGGTGGCCGGACCGTTAGATGGCCGGAGCCTCGTCGGCGATGAGCTCCGCGGCGGCGCGTGCAGTTGAGCCTCGTGCGGTGCGTTCAGTGCAGGAGAGAGCCAACGGAGAGGGGGAGGACGGAGTTGAGCTCACGGCGGTTGCAGTAGACGCAGAGGCGAGCTCGGGGTCGGTCTGAGCTGAGCGGGGCGGCGATGGGGATCTCTGCGTCCGGAGTTGGGGAAGACGGGGTCGGGGGCGACTCCAGAGCGGGCAAGCGCTCGGGGCTCAGCCTGCTCGACGTAGTCGATGACGGTGGAGAGGACGGACACGGTGACGGAGCTCAGGGACTGCGGTGGACGCGGCTATCACGACGGTGCGGGCGCGGCGGCGTCGGCCATGGTGCGGGGAAGGCGAGGGAGAGGAGCTGGGGAGCAGTGGGCGCGTCGGCGAGCTCGGGGAGGAAGTGGGGGATCGATCCCACCCACCAGAACGGCGAGGGGAGGAAGCAGGGCGGCGGGCAGCTGCGTGGCACGCGCTGCGGCCGCCGTCGCGCACCTGCCTGCCTGCCTGGCCGAGCCAAGCAGCTTGCTGGAGCGGTGGCTGGGCTGGGCCGGCAGGTGGGCCTGTTAGGCGCTAGGTAAGCTCTTTCTCTCTCTCTCTCTCTTTTCTATTTCTTTCTGTTTCATTTCTTTTGCAACTTTGTTGAATTATTAAAAATGCCAGAACATTTTTGTAGCTCATAAAACTAGTCATGCCCACTATATATAATATGAACAGCATGGAACATTTTAGTTTATGATTATTTGGGCACATAAATCATTTTATAGCATTTAAATGCCCAAATGCAAAGACCATATGATTTAATCCAGAGACCTTGGATGTCCTAGAAAATTGTGCACCATTTTTGGCAGAGGTTTAAGACCAAGGCAGAAATGATGAACATTTTTGAAGGGCATTTTGGGTACATTGGAAAAGATTTTATTAAACCCAAGTTGTTAGAAGAGGGGTGCTGGGGTTTCTGTCATTCCCATTTCAAGTTTCTTTGAAAAGTAAACATGATGCACACTCTAGCTAGTCCTAATGCAAGCACTGCCTAGGGATGTGACAACTCACCCCCACTCAAAAGAATCGTGTCCCGAGATTCGGGTTCCTCCGGAAAGAGGGTGGGGTACTCAAGTCGAAGACGATCCTCCCTTTCCCAAGTAGCTTCACTCTCGGAATGATGTGACCATTGAACCTTGAGAAACTTGATATTGTGGCGTCGAGTGGTGCGCTCGGTTTCATCAAGAATACGAACGGGGTATTCTCGATATGTGAGATTGTCCTGGAGATCAAGCGTTTCGTGGTCCACTCTGCGGATAGGATCCGAGAAGCAACGCCTGAGTTGAGATACGTGGAAGACATCATGAACTCTGGAAAGGTGCGGAGGTAGTTCCAATTGGTAGGCAACTTCTCCTCGTTTGGCAAGAATGCGAAAAGGACCGATGTAACGAGGGGCCAATTTGCCTTTGATACCGAAGCGATGGGTTCCCTTAAGAGGAGTAACCCGAAGGTAAGCCTTATCGCCGACTTCAAAAGTCACAGCCTTATGATGACTATCATATTGGCTCTTCTGGCGAGACTGGGCTGTTTTCAATTTCTCACGAACGATGCGAACTTGCTCTTCTGCTTCCTGGATCATATCCGGACCAAAGAATTGTCTTTCCCCGGTTTCTGACCAGTTAAGAGGTGTTCGACACCTTCGTCCATATAGAACTTCGAAGGGAGCTTTGCCCAAGCTGGCTTGATAACTATTGTTATAAGCGAATTCGGCAAATGGAAGACACTTCTCCCATTCCATACCGAAAGAGATGACAGAGGCTCGAAGCATATCTTCCAGAATTTGATTGACTCGTTCCACTTGACCACTTGACTGGGGATGGAAGGCGGTGCTGAAAGAGAGATGAGTTTCCATAGCATTCTGGAAACTTCCCCAAAATCGTGAAGTGAAAAGACTTCCACGGTCTGAGTTGATCTCCAACGGCACACCATGAAGTGATACTATCCGAGATATATACAAATCTGCTAGCTGGCTAGCGGTTATACTTTCTCGAACAGGTAGGAAGTGGGCTACTTTGGAGAGGCGGTCGATAACGACGAAAATAGCATTATTCCCTTTTCTGGTCCTGGGAAACCCGGTAATGAAGTCCATACCGATCTTGTCCCATTTCCATTCAGGAATAGCTAAAGGTTGAAGGGTGCCAGCAGGCCGTTGATGTTCTGCTTTAACTCGACGACAAACGTCGCAGTTAGCAATGAACTGAGCGATTTCTCTCTTCATCCTAGTCCACCAGAACCTTTGGCGTAGGTCCTGATACATTTTGGTACTACCGGGATGAATCGTGAGAGGAGATTCATGAGCCTCCTTAAAAATCATCTGTCGTAGTTGTTGTTCCTTGGGTACCACCAAGTGGTTCTCGAAGTACACAACACCTCGATCATCCATAGAGAAACTTCTAGCAACTCCGCTAGCAATGTTCTCCTTGATCCGAGATATACCTCTATCATACAGCTGGGCAGCTATGATTTGATCCATAAGGGTAGGTTTCGCCACCAAGGTTTAAAGGAATCCTCGAGGAACAATGTGAAGGTTAAGATTACGAAATTCCTCGTGGAGAAGTGGTTGCCCTTGTTGTAATATCAAGTTGTTACAATATGACTTACGGCTTAGTGCGTCAGCCATGACATTGGCCTTCCCAGGGGTGTAAGTAATTCCTAAGTCGTAATCTGTGAGCAACTCAACCCAACGTCTTTGCTTGAGATTTAGATCCGGTTGGGTGAAGTTGTATTTCAGACTTTGGTGATCAGTGAAGATTTCACAGCGGTTACCAAGAAGGTAATGTCGCCATGTTTTGAGTGCGTGGACTACAGCTGCAAGCTCTAGATCATGTGTAGGATAGTTATCCTCATGTGGACGCAACTGTCGAGATGCGTATGCGATCACTTGACGATCTTGCATGAGTATGCAACCTAGTCCTTGTCGCGAGGCGTCGCAGTATATAATAAAATCCTTGGAGAAATCTGGTGGTACCAGTACGGGGGCAGATGTCAGGCGTCTTTTCAGTTCCTGAAAGCTGGACTCGCACTATGGGGTCCACTCAAACTTTTAACCTTTTTGAGGAGTTCAGTTAGAGGTTTAGCAACCTTGGAGAAATTCTCGACAAAGCGTCGGCAATAGCTCGCTAAGCCAAGGAAACTCCTAACTTGCTTGACTAATTCAGGGGGAGTCCAATAAAGGACGGCTTGAACTCGCTCGGGATTGACAGCAATACCCTTGCCAGAGATCACATGACCTAGATAGGTCACTTCCGGCAAGAAAAATTCACATTTAGAGAATTTGGCATAAAGGCGGTGCTCTCGAAGTTTCGTCAATACTAGCCTTAGATGCTCGGCATGATCTTCCTTGTTCTTGGAGTAAATGAGTATATCATCGAGGTATACCACGACGAATTTATCCAAGTACTCCATGAATATAGAATTCATTAGCCGGGAGAAAGTGGCTGGGGCATTGGTTAATCCGAAGGACATGGCGGTGTACTCATATTGGCCATAACGAGTAACAAAAGCTGTTTTAGGAATGTCCCCGTTCTTGATTTTGATTTGATGGTAGCCCAACCTCAAATCAGTTTTTGAAAAGACTGAGGATCCAGCGAGCTGATCATACATATCGTTGATCCTGGGGAGCGGATACTTGTTCTTTATGGTGACCAGATTAACAGGTCGGTAATCTACAACCATCCGTCCCGTTCCATCCTTCTTCTTGACGAAGAGGACGGGACAGGCCCAAGGGGAAGAACTAGGAGGGATGAAACCCTTTTGCAAGGACTCATCGAGTTGTTTCTTAAGCAGCTAATTCTAGGGGTGCCATCTTATAAGGTCTCCTAGAGATTGGGACAGTTCCAGGGATAAGATCTATCACGAACTCGACATCTCTGTCAGGTGGAACTCCTGGCAGTTCTTCTGGAAAGACATCCGGAAAGTCACGGACTACCGGGATATCTTCGAGTTCTGGTAGAGGGCTGGCATTAAGAGAGTAGAGCTGACGCTCAGCCATTCGGGTCAAGACATTGACTATCTTTCCAGATGGATGTGTAAGCTGGATGGTCCTAGTATAGCAGTCAATCTTGGCGTAACGAGTTGTCATCCAATCCATACCCAAGATGATGTTTATGTCCGAGGACTTGAGAGCGATTAGTGATGGAAGGAAAACAAGTCTATCAACAAGGATTTCATTTCCATGGCTTACCCTAGAGGTTTGCCACTTTGAACCAGGAGTTTGAATTACCATGGAAGTAGGCATGTCACAAAAAGTCATGTTGTGCATTCGAGCATAGCTCTCAGATATGAACGAATGGGATGCTCCAGTATCGAAAAGAACAGATGCCAGATGGTAGTTAACGAGAAGCGTACCAAGGACGACGTTAGGATCCTCGTAAGCTTCCTCAGCAGAGACATAGTTGACATGACCACGTGCCGTGGGGATTGGCTTGACGTAATTCACCTTGCCGGTTGGCTTACCACGGCCAACGGGTTTTCTTGGTTGGTTCTGAGGACACTCACGCATGTAGTGCCCCGGTTCTCCACACTTGAAGCATGTCACAGTGCCAGTGCGTGGAGCAAAGTTGGTAGGTGGTCCTCCATAAGTCTTGGCAGGTGCATACTATTGAGTTGGGCGAGGCGCCTCATAGGATGGCCTCGGTGTGTACTTGGGTGGTAGAGCAGTGTTAGGAACCAACACACGGCGGTTGTGAGAGCCAGAGCCAGATGAGTAACCAAAGTCACGAGGATGCTTGCGTGTGGCCTCGAAATCAGTCTGGCCCGTCTCAGCACTGATAGCTTTGTTTACCAGCTTCTGGAAGGAAGTGCACTCGTGCAGATGTAGATCTCGGCGGAGTTCAGGGCTGAGTCCCTTGCGGAACCTCGCCTGCTTCTTGGCATCGGTGGATACTTCCTCGGGTGCATAGCGTGCCAAGTTGCCAAACTCGCGACTATAGCCATCCACAGTTAACCGGCCCTGGGTGAAATTGCAGAATTCCTCCCGCTTGCGATCCATGAGACCTTCCGGAATGTGATGTTCACGGAATGCCTCACTGAACTCAACCCAAGTAGTGATTTGGCCAGCAGGACGCATAGCCTCAAAGTTCTCCCACCATAGACTGGCAGGGCCCTCAAGATGGTAGGCGGTGTAGATAACCTTATCAGCTTCGGCCACACGGGCAGAGTGTAGCTTGTGGGTGATACTACGAAGCCAATCATCCGCATCCAGAGGTTCAGTGGAGTGATGGAACTTCGGTGGGCACATCTTGATAAAGTCATTGATTGACACCACGTCATTCCTCTGGCGGAACCCAGTGTTCTGCTCTATGCGTTCCAGCAGACGGTTGGTCTCTCTCTTGTTCCGTTCTGCCTCGAGCATAACTTCAGCCAAGGAGGGTGGCTGGGGCAGATTCTCATCTCTAGCCCCACTAGCCTCACCCTGCTCCTGAGCAGCAGGAGTGCTGCGAGTGTTGACCATCCTAGGAAAACGAAACAATGGTTTAGACAAGGATGGCAAAAACTTGACATAGGAGTGCAGAATGTAATGGATGACACGGAATGCAGAGATGTTCATCCGTACGACATGGTAATATAGAAACTGCTATATATACACAAGTGGTCATACACACCATACATAGTTTAGTACAAGCCAAGGCTAAAGTACAACTGCGGTGAAAGACGATACATCACATCCGAGGCATTCCAATCTCCTATACATTATTTAACTACACCTCCGAAACTCAGTACTAGCTAAGTCATATTCCACAAGACGCGCAGGACTGTGGAGATACAACTACTACAATACTACTACTACCACGGTCTAGCTCAGACATTCCCGTAGTAATCTTCGTAAATATTACCACCGTAGCCTGGAAGTGGAACAGATGGATCTTGAAAGTCTCGAGCACTCGAAGGCTGTGGACCATAGGGACATGGATGTGGCCTCAGGCCTGATGCTGGTGGTAACCGACGCCCACGTGGAGGTGTAATACCCCCAACGTCACGCCAATCCATACGATCAGGCAGACGAGTCCGCACGGGGTACAAATCCCGCATATCCAGATATCCGGCGTGCACAGCAGGTGCAAGCCGTGTCAAAGTAGTCCAGTGGGCGGCTCGAGTGTTATACAGCTCCATTCGGAGGGCACGGACCTCACGGTACCTATCCTCCAGCATGTGAACAGTAGTCTGAAGCAGTGGCTCTTCATGAGCAGCATCAGTATACAGACCAGTGTAGTAGCCTTCCTCTCCGGGAAATGAGGCTGGCATGTAACAGAACTCAGTGTTCAGCAACAGGGCATGCCTAGCCCGGAGAATGGTCATCATCGAATAGGTGGCATCCTGCACTGCCATCTCAATAGTAACCCCGAGTCCATAAGACCAATGGATGGGGTCGTTAGCTCCGGGATATGAGTGGTATATCCGGACTGTGCAGAAATACTGACTCTGATTGAAATCCCGGTACTGTTCCTCCACGGTGTACTCAGGATACCAGCGGTAACCGATCTCAGTCAGCACACGGACTAGCATGGCCGTGTGACCGGGCACATTAATGCACCGAGTCAGACGAACCACTTGGTGAGGTGTGCGGCCAGATATCTGAAACACGAAGTAATGCAAAGGCATTAGTGTTTCTGGAAGAAATCGGGCAGCATAACAACTGTAAATGCTCAACAGGAGATTTGAGACATCATACAAATGATAGCATAGCCACTCAACAATATTATATCAAGGTTCCGGGTCCAACAAATCATTATACTAAAAGGATAGCAACTGAACTGAGGCTTGAAACAAACAATCCTAAGAGTCTACGGATTAGTAACACGTGAACCTAGTAAGGATAAGAGGCCTAGTCCTAATTTCCCGTAGAAAGAATAGACTGACTCAGATCAGAAGGGCATAAGGTAAAGGAGTAAAAAGAGCCTTACGTTCCCTTCCACAATAAATTCCCCTACATATAACTAAGATTTTTTCTAGACTCAACATCGACCAGTTTGGCTTGAGAATCCTACAGGTAGTCCAGCTCTGATACCAACGCTGTCAGGACCCCGATCCTAAGTCACACCGATCTAGCTATAACACGTCATATCACTTTGCAGCCTCACGCACGGTATCCCCACAGGTGCCACCTTACCTGGCCCGGGACCGTTTGCACATTTTGGCACACGTATATGACGGTGTCGCTAGCATCCATATGACAGAGAACCCAGGCCGACATGGCTAGTTATAAACCAAAAGTGGCACTAAATTACAGAGACATGCATCCATGACCCAGCAACGAACGTGTCGGTTATCAACGTATGAACCCAAGTCGTATTAAGCTACATGGACTTAAAGGAACAACGCGTGACATTTCTCCTAAGGGACAGACATAGGAACGAAGAAGGACACATGCCGGCCAGCCTATTTGTTCCGAGCAATAGCAAGCTACCAAGGCCCGTTGGAAGCACTAGGAGGCATTTCCCTGTAAGATAGGCTACCAAAGGAAAACAACTAGGTGTCGGATCCCACACATACCAAGCATTTCAATCATACACACAATATGCTCAATATGTGCAAATACAACATTGCATCACAACAGAACTCTATGACTCATAGTACTTTATTTAAAAGGCTCCAAGAGCCATACATAACATATCCATACAGATAGGGGTCACATGACCCAACACTCAAGTCATACAGTCATACAAGCACAAGCGGAAGCTACATGTCTGAGTACAGACAACTTAGAAAATAAAACAGGCTTGGTGTAGCCTGACTATCTACAAGGCCCTTCACAAGCTCCAGATCTCCGTCTGGGTAACAAGCTACTCGTCGACGTCAACGTCTATGTAGAACCCATCAGAAGGGGCAGGGTTCTCCTCTGCAACAGTTATTAAGCAAACATGAGTACAAAGGTACTCAACAAGTCTTACAACAGAACCTATCATACATGCAACATTATCAACAGGGGGTATTGGAGTTCATAGCAGAAAGCCAGCTTTGACTCTTGGCTAACCTATACTACAACTCTCAACAGATTGCAAGATATTACTACGAACACGAGTCCTCTACTCACCACAACAATACACCACCGAGGATCCTGTTCCGTCATCTTACGGAAGGGCCATCCACGGCACTCACACTTGTCTTGAGGCTTTTAGTAGTATCCATCAACTTGTCTATGAACTGTAAGAGTAACCAAGTAGTCCGTACCGCGAACAACGGCTATTCGAATAGATTGGTAACCCTGCAGGGGTGTACTTCTTCACACACGCTTCCACCACTTATCGCCGTTTACTCGACATGTACTCGGCAACCTTCAAGCGGAAGCCCAGCGAGGGTGTCAGCCACGACCTGACTAACTACACAAGTCTCTCGTCCAGGTTTATCGCCTATTTGGGTTCCATCCGTGGGGAGATCCGTCCGGGGTGTCACTCACGGCCCCAAACGATGTGTACAGGGTTCTCGAGTCACCAAACGGGCAACCAGTACACCGTGCCACGTACCTGTCGCATCACAGCCCACCCCGAGGGTCAGCGCTGTGCACGACCACCAGTAAACTACAAACACCAGAAACTAGTTGCAACTCCTGGACAGAGATCGAGGGTAATTAATAAGCCGAGAGGGTCCATTGGTTTCGGGCCCAATGCATGGTAGTAGCTGGAACTTGAACCACACATACAGATCCCGGGTCCTATGAACGGTTCTAATGAAACAACCCACCACGTACTCCTACATGTCCTTTCATCGATACCTTTACCAAACATGTTCCACACTTCCTTCTCTTTACCGGTATGATCATTTCACTCTGATCCATCACCTAGATAAATCAGACCTGACACAACTCTAAGCATAGCAGACAACATAAACAAATAGCATGGTGGATCACACATCACATGGCTCAATCAACTCCTGCACATGCTAGTGGGTTTCAACTATTTACTGTGGCAATGACAGGTCATGCAAGGGAATAGGGTTCAACTACCGCAGCAAGTAGCAGTTCACACGCTGTTGCCTTAATGCAGTAAAAGAGAGCAGGAGCGAGAAGATGGGTTTATATCGGAATGATCAATGATTGCTTGTCTCACAGAGTGGTTGTCGGGTACTGCTCTTCAGCTGGATACGCAGAAGTATCCTCGGGAGCAGAACCTAACACGGAGAATCCGGCGATACAATCAATAAGCAAACAAATGCAACAATATGATGCATGCTCATGATATGGCAAGATGCATGTGTTTTGGGCTAATGCAACTATAACCAGAAGGGTTTGAGCCCATTTGAATCAAAGATTCAAATTGAAACCCAAACTATTATTTAATTAAGTGCATTAACTTGTTTTAATGTAAAAAGCAAGGTTAACTTGCTCAAACATGCACGAAACCAGCGCCATTGGAAAGATTGGATTTTTCTGATCAATTTTCATATATAAATCTTTTCCATCTGAGCTACTGTTGAATTTATATGATTTTTTGAAGTTTAAAGCATTTTCTGGAATTTCCTGAATTGTTTTTAAATCTAAAAATCCCAGAAAATCCTTTACTGCGTCAGCATGACATCATGCTGACGTCAGCCAGTCAACAGGGCGCCCAGGTCAAACCTGACCAGTGGGTCCCTCACGTTAGTGGCTCATTAAACTAATGACAGCAATTAGTATTTAAATAAAACCTACACTGAAATTAGTCAACGGCCGGCCCGTGATGTCTACACACGCTTCTACTCTTGTAGACTATGTTGGGCCTCCAAGCGCAGAGGTTTGTAGGACAGCAACAATTTCCCTCAAGTGGATGACCTAAGGTTTATCGAACTCAGGGAAGTAGAGGTTGAAGATGGTCTCTCACAAGCAACCCTGCAACTAAGATACAAGAAGTCTCTTGTGTCCCCAACACACCTAATACAACTAGGAGTTGTATAGGTGCACTAGTTCGGCGAAGAGATGGTAAAATATGGATGATAGGAGTGGCAAAGCAAAGTAATATAAATCTGTAATAAAAAGTGCAGCAAGCAAACAAGTGGTAAACGTGAGCACAAATGGTATTGCAATGGTGGAAACAAGGCCTAGGGATCATACTTTCACTAGTGGCAACTCCCAACAACATTAACATAATCGAATCACATGATATTTCCCATAAAACATGCAATGGAGACGCACCCGGAGGTCATTCCTTCGTGGTCAAGAGAGGACGAGAATTATGTAGGGCTACAAAAGCACACCTCAAAGTTCGTAGTTCTCAATCTAAGGATTTCCCAATGTCACCGCGGCCATCCAAAGAGAGTCCCACAATCACCATAACATATCTAAAGGATAGTCAAAGACAAGCACCAAGAGACTCTCAATCTTCAATCAACACACAAGAGAGGAAATCACTCATGAAAATATTTTTCTAATCCATGTCTAATAGACCGCTGTCACCTTGGTCTCGGGGATTATACTAGATAAAGACAAGTGAGTACATCAATCCAATACATAGAGGAAGTGGAAATATCATGGGATCACCCTAGATTAACATAGCCTATGATCACAATGAAGATCACATCATGGGAGAGAGAGTTAACCACATAGCAACACGTACGAGCCCTCGGCCCCGGAGAAGACTACTCACACATGGACATAGTGAGGAGGATCTTGATGGTGGTGTTGATGGAGAGGTGTAGCCCCGCGAGGAGGAGACGGCCGGCGGCAGCCACGGAGGCGGCGGCGGCGGCCCTCGGGGCGGCGGCGGCCCTAGGGGGCAGCGGCTCCTTGGCCCCCCTTCTTCCTTGTGGATGGTGCTGCAATGGTGCTGGTCCTCCCCTCCAAGACGGCGGCTCGGGAGGAGGAAAATTCGTGGCCCTTGGTGACCTAGGTTTCCTCTCTTTATATAGACTCTCGGATTCCCGTCATCAGATTTTGGGCCTCAGTAAAACAGGCTTTACTCGGCCGTCCGGACTCCGATTTGGACGAAGTTTATATCCAGAAGCATCTCCTCGAAATTCCCCACAACTTTCGCAACTAGATTTTTTCCGTTTGACGTAGTCTTCGGGCTGGAACGTGACCATCTTTAAAAAACGTTCTCAGACAGATTTCAGGAAAGTCAGAGTCCTACTCCAATACGACTCCTTTTGCGTTTTTGTCAATTTCCAAGTAATTCCTACACAATAAAGTGTAAAACAAGAACATTGTGCACTTTTGCAACCATTAGTGGGTTAGTCCAAATATGATCAAAAGTGTATGGAAGTGCATAAATATCATAGCAATATCACACAAAAAGGGCATGGAGCAAGCAGAAATTATAGATACGTTTTGGACGTATCAACATCCCCAAGCTTAATTCCTGCTCGTCCTCGAGTAGGTAAATGATAACAAGCATAATTTCTGTGGTGACAAGCTATTAACCATATAAGAACTTTTCACAGTCACATGACAAGTGCTTACTGAGACAATGAATCTGTAGTAATTAAGTTGCCTTATGAGAAAATCACAAAGAACTGAAAGTTTTACAATATGATACTGAAACACTCAATAAATTTGTAGTGAGCATGGTATGCAAATATGACAAAGTGATACCTCGCTTTCCCCCTTTAGTAAAGCAAAACATAAATGCAGGGGCACCTCCAAGGTTTAAGTGACGACTAGATACAATGATTTCAGAATAAACGATATCATAATCATGCAAAAGACAATGGTACTTTGGGACAATGCACATTACACTCAGAATGACAATCATGCTCTCAATAGTTGGTGCTTTAAAGAAGGTGGAGACTATCGAACCGTGGCTTTTGATGGCAAGTTTGAAAACCCGTGGTCGGAAACAAAAACTAAATATGTACCAGAGCTCTTGGTTTTTAAAACAGAAGTAAATTGTTTTTTTTAGAGATGCATATTTCGTCAACGAATGCTAGCAGATAACTCAATTACTTCTCGAGCTGGACAAGTTTCGAGGAACGGCTCCCGAATGAGGACGATCACATCCTCTTAATCTCCTTGGTTTATCACTGCCAAAGTTTTCTGATTTCTCATGAACAAAGCGTGAAGGAGGGTTTGTTTGTTGTATATTTTTTTAATGAGCCGGGCGCACTCTATGCCAGTTCCTTCTCGTATTATGGGTTTGCACATTAGACATGCAATCCCGGGGTGAAGCTTGTCCAACTTAAAAAGATCATGAATTAACTACTACTTCCTCATGAGCTAAAACAGAGACACAAAAGAGAAATGCTTTTTTTGAATAATTTCGAGATGGTACATGAAAGTCTTCGTTAGGAATGGCAGGTAAATACCATGTATAGGAAGGTATGGTGGACTCATATGGCATAACTGGTTTAAAGGATTTTGGATGCACAAGCAGTCAGTCCGCTTAGTACAGGCGAAGGTTAGCAAAAGACTGGGAGCGACCAACTAAGAGAGCAATGACGGTCATAATCATGCAGAGCGACAAAGCAACATTGAATCAGGCATGGAAGTTATATCGCTACTCAGAAATTAAAGATCATCAAGGCTTGATAGACTTTCTTTACAGTCTTAAATATGCGTGATCATACGCCAAGTCAATCAAAATAAATTCTTGGGGGAAGATACCACTAAACCATACCACATCATAGGCAAACAAATCATGTTGGTACTCCAATAACACATTGAGAACCCCCCAGCTATTTGAGACTAACCATAAGAAAACATGAACTACTAAGCACCATTATGCACATAGCATTTTTATCATAGACATATCAACCAGTGCAACAGAAGCCAACTCTCTTAACAAGATAAGCATGATAAATAAAGAGAGTTCTAGCGACCAATTAAACAAAAGCTCTTTAAAAAGATAAGCATGAAAACTAAGAGCTGAACATGATAGTAGCTATTGAAAGACAAAGAACACACACAACAAAGATAAACATAAAATTCTATGTTGTGTTCTAGGTTGAAGTGGAGCGTGTTTCTCTCCCACACAAAGAAAGCTGAGTTCCAACTCGTTATGAAAGGCAAGCAAAGCTAAAGAAAACTAAAAAGGAAACTAAAAGCAAGACGCTCCAAGCATAGCACATAACACATGAAGTGATAAAAATATAGTGGAACGAAAGACGAACTGATAATGCTGATGGAGAAGGGGATGCACGGGGGGCATCCCCAAGCTTAGACGCTTGAGTCTTCTTGAATATTTCTTGGGGGTGCATGGGGGCATCCCCAAGCTTGAGCGTTTGACACTCCTGAATCTTTTTATCATCTTCCCTCGCACACTTGAAAACTCCCTTCATACATAACTCATCATAATCTGATTAGCGAGGTTAGTACCCATAATAAAATAATTTTTCCTTGCTGGAAATAAGGATATTCTTGAAGGTCTACTGTTTCTCAAGATTGCCAAAAGGTTTTTGCAAAGAAAAAGCAAGCTCAAGGTTTACAAAATGAAGGAAAGGCAAAACAGGACAGAATCTGTGAAAAACAGACCAGCAGGTAGTAAATAATTTTTTCGGGGCACTTCTGCAACTCAAATCAAAAAACTCAGAACAGACGCCCGAAAGCCAATTGTATAGAGCACACTGTCGAAAAAATTCAGACCAAAAAGATGGTCTGGTGATTTTATACGAATTTTTCTGTCCAAGGACAGAATCTGTTTTCTGGACTGCACGTCACAACTTTTGAACTTTCTTGCAATCAGAGGCTAAACTTGGCACAAAGCTGAAAAATAAAGATACAATGATGTTGCTACAGTAGTAACAAACATCAAGACCACTAAAAACTGAAAGGACAAGCTGAAAGCAAAGATAACAAGGGTTGTCTCCCTAGAGCTCTTTCTTTATAGCCATAAAGATAGGCTTAAGACTTTAATAATGCTCTCGTAGGAATAAGAGTTGAAGAACAAAAGAGAGCATCAAGAAGCAAATACCAAACACATTTAAGCCTAACATGCTTCCTATGCATGGGAATCTTGTAAGAAAATAAATTATTGAAGCATAAAGCAACTAGCATAGGAAGGCAAAACAAGCATAACTTCAAAATATTCACCATAAAGAGAGGAAACTTCTTATTATTAAGATATTTAGAACCATGTCTCCCTCTCTCATTATAAATTTCAGTGGCATCATGGATGAACTCAACAATATAACTATCACATAAGGCATTATTTCCATGATCCAAAAGCATAAAAGTATCATTACTCTTCATATAAGCAAAATCTTTCTTATTAGGAATAGTGAGAGTAAAGCAATCATAACCATCATGGTAATCATCATATTTAGGAGGCATATCATAATCATAATAAATTTTATCCTCAATAGTAGGTGGACTAAAAAGCTCACATTTATCATTGTAATCATCATATATAGGAAGCAAAGCATCATCAAAGTAAATTTTCTCTTCAAAAGTTGGGCGACTAAAAATATCATGTTCATCAAACGTGTCATCCCCAAGCTTAGAGCTTTCCATGTCATTAGCAATATTGATATTAAAAAGAAACATACTAATAACATCACCACCATCATGATTGTTATGCAAATAATAAAGTTCCAAAGGTTTTTTAATTTTCTCTTCAAACACATCATGTCCAAGTTCAAGGTAGAGCTTATAAAGCTCTCTCATATTTTTGTTGTTTTTCATTAAGCAAAACTAGTGAAATAAAAACAAGAAACAAAAAGATTTAATTGCAAGATCTAAAGATATACCTTCAAGCACTCACCTCCCCAGCAACGGCGCCAGAAATAGCTTGATGTCTACGGACGCTTCTACTCTTGTAGACTATGTTGGGCCTCCAAGCGCAGAGGTTTGTAGGACAGCAGCAATTTCCCTCAAGTGGATGTCCTAAGATTTATCGAACTCAGGGAAGTAGAGTTTGAAGATGGTCTCTCTCAAGCAACCCTGCAACTAAGATACAAGAAGTCTCTTGTGTCCCCAACACACCTAATACAACTAGGAGTTGTATAGGTGCACTAGTTCGGCGAAGAGATGGTAAAATATGGATGATAGGAGTGGCAAAGCAAAGTAATATAAATCTGTAATAAAAAGTGCAGCAAGCAAACAAGTGGTAAACGTGAGCACAAATGGTATTGCAATGGTGGAAACAAGGCCTAGGGATCATACTTTCACTAGTGGCAACTCCCAACAACATTAACATAATCGAATCACATGATATTTCCCATAAAACATGCAATGGAGACGCACCCGGAGGTCATTCCTTCGTGGTCAAGAGAGGACGAGAATTATGTAGCTCTACAAAAGCACACCTCAAAGTTCATAGTTCTCAATCTAAAGATTTCCAAATGTCACCGCGGCCATCCAAAGAGAGTCCCACAATCACCAGAACATATCTAAAGGATAGTCAAAGACAAGCACCAAGAGACTCTCAATCTTCAATCAACACACAAGAGAGGAAATCACTCATGAAAATATTTTTCTAATCCATGTCCAATAGACCGCTGTCACCTTGGTCTCGGGGATTATACTAGATAAAGACAAGTGAGTACATCAATCCAATACATAGAGGAAGGAGAAATATCATGGGATCACCCTAGATTAACATAGTCTATGATCACAACGAAGATCACATCATGGGAGAGAGAGATAACCACATAGCTACACGTACGAGCCCTCGGCCCCGGAGAAGACTACTCACACATGGACATGGTGAGGAGGATCTTGATGGTGGTGTTGATGGAGAGGTGTAGCCCCGCGAGGAGGAGACGGCCGGCGGCAGCCACGGAGGCGGCGGCGGCCCTCGGGGCGGCGGCGGCCCTAGGGGGGCAGCGGCTCCTTGGCCCCCCTTCTTCCTTGTGGATGGTGATGCAATGGTGCTGGTCCTCCCCTCCAAGACGGCGGCTCGGGAGGAGGAAAACTCGTGGCCCTTGGTGACCTATGTTTCCTCTCTTTATATAGACTCTCGGATTCCCGTCATCAGATTTTGGGCCCCAGTAAAACGGGATATACTCGGCCGTCCGGACTCCGATTTGGACAAATTTTATATCTAGAAGCATCGCCTCGAAATTCCCCACAACTTTCGCAACTAGACTTTTTCCGTTTGACATCGTCTTCGGGAAGGAACGTGACCATCTTTAAAAGACGTTCTCAGACAGATTTCAGGAAAGTCAGAGTCCTACTCCAATACAACTCCTTTTGCGTTTTTGTCAATTTCCAAGTAATTCCTACACAATAAAGTGTAAAACAAGAACATTGTGCACTTTTGCAACCATTAGTGGGTTAGTCCAAATATGATCAAAAGTGTATGGAAATGCATAAATATCATAGCAATATCACACAAAAAGGGCATGGAGCAAGCAGAAATTATAGATACGTTTTGGACGTATCAACCCCACATGTCAGTGACACAGGGGGGTCAAACCTTGGTCAAACGGGGCTAACTCGCCGGCGTTTAGCCGCCGGCAAGGCCAAACGCGGCGGTGAGGTGCGGGTTTTGTGCTCCGGCTGCCAAAAGAACGGCGGAGCACACCTACGGGTAGCTGGGAGTGAGCCACGTCGAGTGGTGGTGGTGGCTGGCCTCGAGGTCACCGGAAACGACGTCGGCGACGAGTCCAGCGGCTGCCGGAGTTCGGGCGAGGTCGAAAACATCGGTGCGGTGCTCGTAGTGGTGCGTGGAGAGATCCTACAGCATCTACACGGAACGGTGAAGCTGGTGGGCACGGTGGCCGGACCGTTAGATGGCCGGAGCCTCGTCGGCGACGAGCTCCGCGGCGGCGTGTGCAGGTGAGCCTCGTGCGGTGCATTTAGTGCAGGAGAGAGCCAACGGAGAGGGGGAGGACGAAGGTAGACGCCGAGGCGAGCTCGGGGTCGGTCGGAGCTGAGCGGGGCGGCGATGGGGCTCTCTGCGGCCGGAGTTGGGGAAGACGGGGTCGGGGCGACTCCAGAGCGGGCGAGCGCTCGGGGCTCAGCCTGCTCGACGTAGTCGATGATGGTGGAGAGGACGGACACGGTGACGGAGCTCAGGGACGTCGGTGGACGCGGCTATCACGACGGCGCGGGCGCGGCGGCGTCGGCCATGGTGCGGGGAAGGCAAGGGAGAGGAGCTGGGGAGGAGTGGGCGTGTCAGCGAGCTCGGGGAGGAAGTGGGGGATCGATCCCACCCACCAGAACGGTGAGGGGAGGAAGCAGGGCGGCGGGCAGCTGTGTGGCGCGCGCTGCGGCCGCCGTCGAGCACCTGCCTGCCTACCTGGCCGAGCCAAGCAGCTCGCTGGATCGGTGGCTGGGCTGGGCCGGCAGGTGGGCCTGTTAGGCGCCACGTAAGCTCTTTCTCTCTCTCTTTTCTATTTCTTTATGTTTCATTTCTTTTGCAACTTTGTTGAATTATTAAAAATGCTAGAACATTTTTGTAGCTCATAAAACTAGTCATGCCCACTGTATATAATATGAACAACATGGAACATTTTAGTTTATGATTATTTGGGCACATAAAACATTTTATAGCATTTAAATGCCCAAATGCAAATACCATATGATTTAATCCAGAGACCTTGGATGTCCTAGAAAATTGTGCACCATTTTTGGCAGAGGTTTAAGACCAAGGCAGAAATGATGAACGTTTTTGAAGGGCATTTTGGGTACATTGGAAAAGATTTTATTAAACCCTAGTTGTTAGAAGAGGGGTGCTGGGGTTTCTGTCATTCCCATTTCAAGTTTCTTTGAAAAGTAAACATGATGCACACTCTATCTAGTCCTAATGCAAGCACTGACTAGGGATGTGACAGTAGCCACACCCACGGCGAGGCCTGACGGGGGCGATCGAGGGTAGATGCAAGGTGAAGAGAAGCGGCCAAGCGAGAGAGCAGAGCATGAGCTGGACCCCCGGCAAGATCCTTGCCAGGATGGCTTGCGAGACCCCTGCAAGATCCTTGCCGGGATAACTTGCCGAGCACAAACAAGAGCACCACCCTCACGGTTGAGAGCTTTGACAGCATCGACAACGTTAAGGCCAAGTCCCAAGGGCTCGCGCGTAGTGGCCTGCAGATCTTTGTGAAGGCCAGAAGATGAAGTACCTAGCAAAATCCTTGCCGGAGGCGTCTGTGAGGCCCCGACAAGATCCTTATCGGGGACATCGACAAGACCGTAGCAAGGCTCCGCCACCCCGTCACCACTCGAGTGCAGTAGCCAACCTAGCCGCCTAGCAAGCGCCCGCGTGGTGGCATGCAGATCTTCGCGAAGATCCTGCCACCTCTCCAGCGGAGCAGCTGGCCAGCCAACTTGGCGCTGCATGCCTCGTCGGCATGGACGCGTGTCAAGACGGAGCAGGGCGGCGACGAACGGGACGGGTTCTACTCCCGTCCCCGATAAAGCTGGAGGGCACGTAAGCAACACATTTAATGCGTTTGTCCTGAGAGGCCGATGATAAACATAGACACTGTAGCTACTTTGCACCTCCTGTATGCCACTGTGGCAGCCCTTTGGAAATATAAAAGGAGGCCCACGGCGTACTGGAAGAGGATTCGATCTTTTGAATCTCTCGGCCCAGCTTGCGTGCGGAGCAGCGAGCCAAAGCTCAAGAACACAGAATATACACTCAAGCAGGACTAGGGTTTTACGCTTCTCGGCGGCCCGAACCTGGGTAAAAATCCGATGTGTTGATTATTAGGTCTGCTCTTTTCTCTACCCTCTTCCCTACCAAACCGTAGAAGGGATCCACGTGACCCCGTAGGCGTCGTTCTCCACCGACAGGTTCCCATTCATCATGTAATTTTCTAGGGATTGAAATCTCTAGATTCAATTTTTCTTCAAAAGCTTTCATCATAGCATCAACAATATGTGTAGTAAAAGCTTTATTTGGTTCGTAGGCATGAGATGAATTTATAGTGGATGGTAAAAGAGAAATGCATTCAGTCAAAGATCAACTATCAAAATTAAAGTCTTTGTAATCCCAAAGAGTGAGCACATCACTAGTTAATGTCTTGACCTCTCCAAACCCACTTTTCCAATTTTGTCAACAAGATTTTCACCATCCGAATTATCGGGACGCCTTCTAACTAAAGTTGACTCTTCTCCAGTCCCTTTATCATCAACTTCAATCTTACCAAACAAAGAATCAATAGGATAAGTACCCATCATTTTAAGATCTTCTTTTTATCGTATCGATCGTTTGATTTAGTAGGGTTGGTCGTGCATAGGATATGCCGCTTCCCCGCGATGCCCCGACTTTTCTGGACGCACCACGGAGATGCCGCGACCTCGTCTCCCATTCCCCCTTTCCATCCGAGACGCCCTCTTTCTCGAGACGCACGAGAGCGCCGTTCCCCATCGTCCCGACTTGTCCCAGCGCTCTGCCGTCGTTCGCTGCGTCGACCCAACCGAGCCCCACGAGCCCGGATGCCCTGCAACGCCAATAGCTTTGTCGTGTTCAACCCTCAGCACCGCCAACCGCCGCCTTTGATTCGCGACGTCCAGAGCACGTCCGAGCCCGCTACTCTGCTCCGTTAAACCCTCATGAGCTCCTTTCCTTTTCCCCTCTCATTTTGTCGTCGTTCCCTTGCCGTAGCCTCGCGCGCGCAAATAGTCGTGCTCCGGCCGCCGCCGCAAGCTCGACTCCGATGAGCTCAAGCCACCCCAAGCCCTTGCGTGACCTCCCCTAGATGCGGGTGTGCACGGGCTACGCCCTGGTGCCCTAGGCGGCCGCCCCCATAGTCTGCTGAGCTGACTCCGCCTCGTCCAGTGGTCGTCGGCATTGAGCCTCGCCGGTCTGAGCAACCGACCGGTGAGCCCCGTGCGTCAGGTGATTAGATTAGTGCTAATCACCCAATTAATTAACCCTGCACACATACAGTGGGCACCAGCGCCTAATAATTAGTTTAATTAGGTTTAACTAAACATTGTTCCACTGACATGTGGACCCCACGTGTCATGTTTGACTTGGACTATGCCCGTTGACTTGATGATGTAGTGCTGACATCATGCTGAGGCAATAATGTTTTCTGGATTTAAATATGTCTAAATGATTTTTTATTTTTTTAGAGAAAATGCCTAAACTTCTAAAATCCATAGAAAATTAATCGTAACTCTGAATGAAATAATTTGTATTTGAAAAATTATCAGAAAAATCCAATCTATCCATTTGTACCATTTTCATGCATGAAAAAAACAAGATATACCTTATGTTCAGGTCAAATCAATTAAATGCCATTTGAAATACTACATATGGAGTTTGAATTTGAATCTTTGGTTCAAAAAAACTTCATTTAAATCGTTGCTAGATGCAATAGCTTAAGTCAACAACTTTTTGCCATGTCATGATCATAAATCATGTGTGGTGCATTGCATTGATTTTCTTCCTTCATGTTTGCCGGTGTTTGCTCCTTCTCGGTAGAAGACGTGTCGACCTTGTGACCGTTGACACCGATGAAGAGCAGTATTATCTATAGAAGTTCCAGGCAAGCAACCCCTCCTTGAGCATTCCGATACAAGCCCACTCTCTCGTTCTAACTCTCTTTAATTTTATTAGGACAACAACGATTCAATTGTTACATGTTTCGGTAGTTGAACTCATTCCTTTGCATGACTTGTCTTTGCCACGGTAAATAGCAATACCCACTAGTATGAGCAGGAATTGCTTGAGCCATGATGTTGCTACTCATTCATTCTTGCTTGATATGCCTTCTATGCTTAGAGTTGTGTCAGGTATGATTCATCTGGGATGGATTGGAACGGTAATAGACATGTCCTGCTGTTGAGAGCTAAGTGTGTGAACACAATTTGGTAAAGATAGCGATTAGAGGCCATGTAGGAGTACATGGTGGGTTGTCTCATTGGGACCGTCTGTCGGCGTCAAAACCGGGGGATCTCGGGTAGGGGGTCCCGAACTATGCCTTTGAGGATCGATGGTAACAGCAGGCCGGGGACACGATGTTTACCCAGGTTCAGGCCCTCTCGATCGAGGTAAAACCCTACTTCCTGCTATATTAATATGGATGAATATGAATACAAGAGTTGATCTACCTCGAGATCGTATTGGCTAAACCCTAGAGTCTAGCCTATGAGGATTTGTGTTCTCTACTAGCCTCTACGGACTAAACCCTCCGGTTTATATACACACCGGAGGGGCCTAGGGTTTTACATACCATCTTGCAGAGAAAGGAAAGATTACACCCGAAACTAAAACTTGCCATTACATGCATACATGAGTCCTATCCGGATACGAGAGGTGATCTTCGACTATGATCTTCACGGCCCACCAGTCCAGCCCATCAGGAGTTATCCGGCCACATGAGGACCCCTCGATCCAGGACTCCCTCAGTAGCCCCTGAAATTGTCTTCGACGACGATGAGTTCGGCTTCCGTATTGTCTTCGGCATTGCAAGGCGGGTTCCTTCTTCCGAATATATCTTCTGCAAAAAGGTGTATTGTGTTCGGCTCTGCAAGGTTAGTACAACCCATAGCCTCGAAGGCAAGGCTCTTAAAAGAAAATGAATAGAGTGTCTTTACTGACAACTTTTGCGTGAAGCATCGCGTCCATCCCACTAACATATCAAACCGTTTTATTTGTCCCTAGTTTCGCGTTTCGAGGTGTATCCTCATTGACACGTCCCATCAGAATAGAGATCGTGCCCGCTTATTGTGGGATCCTTATCAATATGACGTGAGCACCCTCGCCGTGCATTACGCACGACCGCTTTGGGAACATGCGAGGTTTATGGCTAAAGTGGGGGGGACGTTCAGTATTCGCAGCGTTATAAAAGGATACCCATCCCTTTCATCAGCCCCAAGCCTTCCTCAAGCTCGAGCTCTCCAATCTCCCTAGCCCCAGCATTCTCATCTCCTGTGCCCACCGCTCCTCGTTCCTCAACCACTACTCCCCTTTCCAGCAATGGCTGGATCCGGTGCCAAGGGAAAGTGAGAAGCTTGCACGGTCACTGAAAAGGCCGTGGAGGATCTACGGAACGCGGGCTATCTCGCCGCCAATATCGCGCACCGAGTCCCTGCCAATGGTCAGGTGATTCCCGTCCCAGAGGCGGGTGAGAGGGTAGTGTTTACTTCCCATTTTTTAGCGGGCTATGGTTTCCACTCCACCCCTTTGTTCGGGGTCTTTTGTTCTTCTACGGGCTAGATTTCCATGATCTAGCCCCGAACTCAATCCTTCACATATCCGCTTTCATAGTGGTATGTGCAGCTTTCCTCCGCATCCCTCCACACATCGGCCTATGGCTTAAAACCATCAATGTGAAGCCGAAGGTGGTGGATGGGCAGCACGCGGAGTGCATGGGCGCTATGACTAGCAAGCTCCCAAATGCGACTTGGCCCCAAGGGTCATTCGTATAGACGAATAAGGTCTGGCAGCAGGAATGGTTCTACATCACCGAACCACGCGACGCCAAATGGGCGGCGGAGCTTGCTTTTAGATCCGGACCCCCAGAGAGGTTGACCTCCTGGACCAAAAAGGGTCTGGACTGGGGGTCATACTGAAGTGACGACTCTCGTGAGCCGTGTATCCGGCATGATTTCCAAGGGGCATCAGCTCTCGTCCGTGGTACAAGTAATGCTGGCCCGGCTAGTCCTTCCCTGCCAAACCGGCACTCCTCCCTATGGGAGTTCGATTCGGCCGGGGATAAGCCTCTGAAGCACCTCTTCGGCTTTGCGCACAACGAGATTTGGAAGCATCTCTTCAAGAGTTAGAAGGAGTGGCCGGAAGAGACTAAGGACGCGGGCTTCAGTACGGCGGTCTCCGCCCCAGAGTTAATAGAAAACTTCACCGCAAATATATCTCCTTCCTTATTTAATGATGACAGGAATTGGAGTTTTTGCGTGATATACAGGGCTGGACGAAGAAGGCGTCTTGGATCAAGTATCTGACGCCTTTGCCCAAAGACCCAGAATTGCCTCAGGTGATGTCGATCACTACAAGAAATATGTCAACTTATGACCTTCTGTTAGTGACCCTGAAAGAATTGGTCATATATCTATGACCATTTCAGACCAATTGGTCAAAAGCTGTTCGGGGGGCTCCAAACCCTAAACTATAACGACCATTTTTGTCAGAAAGGTCATAATTTCCTTACATGAAATGGTCATAAAGCAGATAGCACTGGTTCGCTGCCTTATTTCTAGCTGATCATGACCAATATAGATGGTCATAACCTTGTAAATTGTGGTGGGTTGCTACGACTAGGCACCACCTCATCAGTTTTGACTATGTGTCATGTCCATGTGGCAGTTTTTGCCCTAGGTTGTGAAGCAACCCATATTTCTGTCATTCCCAAAATTCCCCAAAAAATCTCATAAATTCTTTGGGTCATATCTTCGTCAAATATGTAAAAAACCTTCCTTGCCTAGTTCAAAAATAATTCAAAAATATTCATTTTCCTATTCTGTTCAAAAAAACACTTTGTGAAGGAAGTACCACTTTGGCATGTCCAAATGGTATCCATTTTCTACAGTGCTTTCCTATGCCCAAATAACTATCCTCCACCAAATGCCAGCTCAATCCATTCATTATTTTGAGCCCAGTTTCAACATTCGTATTTATGTCCAATGTGGTACTTTGCAAAGCAAGTACCACCTAGACTCCTCCTTTTGAGCTGAAAATTTGTGAAGACGGTCTTCTTAGTAATTGATCATCCTCAACCAAAACTCAAGCCCATTATCCATGTGCATTTCCCGTACCGCTAATCAAACACTTTGCTGCTAATTCATGTTTCAGCATCGATCGGTCTCCTCATGAGAATCTTATGTTGTAACTTTCTTCCTAGCACCTACCTGGGGAGTTCCCAACCCACTAGACATGCCTAGGCCCTCCAGAACACATGGCAACGCCACAATCACGCGGTGACCACGCGGCGGGCATGCGAGTTTACACGCTCTAGAGTTGGGGCCCTCGACCACCGCCCAAACCTCGACGTATCGCCACTAAAACATGTATTTATGATTAAATACGTACTTATGTAACTAGAAATGATTTTTGGAAAAAATAAATAGCAAACTATGAGGCAGCTGCAGTTCAAATTTGACCCGCTTCCAACTGAATCGGCGGCAATTTGTCTTTTTCACGAGAGGTGGATCAAAACTTTTTACACCAAACCATTTTGTCAATTGTGCATTAAATATGTCCTAGTATTTTAGAAAATCTATTTGGTCCAATTTTGCAACAATTATTTGGGAGGTCCTTCACAAAAAAACCTCCTTTTGGGCACTCGAAAAATGGAAAATGATTTTTTCGTCCAAAGAAAATGAAAACTTCCTTAGGAAAAATTGTTTGACATTCCAAGATGCACCCTTGTGCACAATATTAGATCATTTGAACAAACTATGCCATGAATGTGGCCGTAGGATTGATCATTTGGCTTGAAAGCCATGAATCTTCACGCATGATAGCTCATTCTGAGAACACTTTTTAAAAAGAATTGCTGTATTACAAGTTTATTATTTTTCCTGGTAACTTGGTCATATATAATGACACAATGCGAAGCTTTTCCAATTTTTTGATGTTTCTCTGATTAAATAGATACTTATGTACCTAGAAATGATTTTTGGAAAAATAAAGAGCAAACTAGAAGGCAGCCACAGTTCAAATTTGACCCGTTTCTAGCTGGATCGACGAAAAATTATCTTTTTCACCAGAAGTGGATAAAAGCTTCCAAAACCCAACCATTTGGTCAATTGTGCATTAAATATGGCCTAGTATTTTAGAAAATTGATTTGGTCCAAATTTGCAACAAATATATGGTAGGTCCTTCATAAAAAAACTCATTTCGGGCACTCGGAAAATGGAAAATTGATTTTTCATCCAAAGAAAATAAAAACTCCCTTAGGCAACATTGTTTGCCATTCGGATATGCCCATTTATGCAAGATATGAGATCATTTGAACAAACCATGCCATGAATGTGGCCATAAGATTGATCATTTGGCTTGAAAGCCATGAATATTCACACATGATAGCTCATTTATGAGAACACTTTTTTAAAAGAATTGCCATATTACAAGTTTATTATTTTTCCTGATAACTTGGTCACATATAATGACACAATGCGAAGGTTTTCCAATTTTGTAATTTTTTTTTAATTTTTTATACCCGTTTCAAAATCCGGTCAAAACCGCGGGCTTGACCGTTCCTAGCTACTGGTTGAATCTTGGAAAACTTTTGATGTTTCTCTTATTAAATAGATACTTATGTACCTAGAAATAATTTTTGTAAAAAATAAAAAGCAAACTACAAGGCAGCTACAGTTCAAATTTGTCAATTGTGCATTAAATATGGCCTAGTATTTTAGAAAATAGATTTGGTACAATTTTACAACAAATATATGGTAGGTCCTTCAAAAAAACACTCATTTTGGACACTCAACAAATGATTAAAAATAGCTAGAAATATCAAAAATACATACAAATTGGTCCTAATCCATAAAATGTGGTCTAACTCTAGTCAAAATTTGTGTGGCACCCTTTTGCAAAATATTTTTGATAGGTACTTCACAAAATCCCTCTATTTTTAGTACTTGAAAACTATTTTACATCACTGATTTTCCGAACCAATCAGAGCTCTTCCCACGGATCGATGACATGGCGTCCATCCATCCATCCATCCATCTCTCCATCCCACATCCATCCATCTATCTACAAAAAAAAGGAAAAGAAAAGAAAAAATGATACCCCCACCCACAGCCCAAAGCCCCAAACCCTAGCTCAGATCGACCCCCTCCCCCCCGTCGCACCCTTCTTCCCTCGTCCCCATCTCCTCGCCGCCGCCGCCCCAGCCCCCTCCCCATCCACTCCTGTCCCCGTGTGGCAACCCTTCCTCCTGACCCACCGCCCTGACCTCGCCGCACCCACCCGCTCCGCTCCGCTCTGCTCCGCTCCACTCCGGCCGTCGTCGTCCTAGGGTTCCGCCGCCCGCACCTCGCCCCCTGCCTCTCCACCCAGACGGCCACGTCCTACCTCTCCTTCCTCGCAGCTACTTTGTCTCCAACGACGGCAGAGGCCGCATCCATTGGCCGCCGCGTAAACTCCTTCTCCTCCTTCCCCACTGCTTCTGCCTCCGATCGATCCCACCGGAACACCACCACCCGCCGCCGCCGCGCGGATCAGAGCGGAGCACCGATGGAGGTGGTGAAGAGCCTCCTGAAGCCGAATCCGACACCGTAGCAGCAGCTGCACGAGTGGCAGTGCCGCCTCCGCAACAAGGGTCGCAACATCGAGCGACAGATCCGAGGTTCCCCTCCCCTCCCTCCCTGATTCGATCCAATCTAGGGCTCTAGGCCTTCAACTAGTTGCTGATTTTTGGTTTTGGGGCCGGTGCGCAGACGTGCAGAAGGGGAGAAGAAGTTGGAGAAGGCCATCCGGGACGCCGCTAAGGTACCTACCTACATATATACTCTGCGCCATGGATCAATTTGGGCTGATTTACTTTTTTGGTTTCCTCTGCTGGTGATGCTTGTTCCTGAAGGCGCTGGCCAAGTAGCTCGTGTAGTCCAGGAAGGCGGTCAACCACCTCTACGAGAAGAAGGCCCAGCTCAACTCCATCTCTATGCACCTCGGCAAGATCGTCGGTAATGGACACCGCATGCATCGTATCTATATTTCTAGATAGCATTCAGTATGGTAACATTTAGTAATTTACAGCTGCTGTTCATGATGCTATTACAAACTCTGAAATCTGGTACTTTAGTCAAATGTGCTTCCTTTCTGAACAACTGTGCACCTTGGCGAGCTCGTCGGTAGCAAACAGTTTCTACTGGCCTCGTATCATTCTATACTAGTATGGATAGATAGCATCCAAGTTTGTTGTCTACTGACCTCTGCTGGTGTCTTGAAATGCTTGGAAATGGCCCGTCCGTCTGGATATGCAGTTAGTCTGAATCTGTTACTTGAATGATCTCACAATGGCGGTTTAGGACATGCTTATCCTTGCAAAAATAAAAAATTGAGCTCGGGCAATACTAATGTTTATATCTATCATTCAGTACTACTGTTTATATCTAAACAAGACCTTATGATTTACACAGGTCGGGTTGTCGCAGGTTCCATGGAGCCCCCCTCCCCTCGTCAAGCTCGGCTCCAAGAGCGAGGAGCTGCTCTTCGCCTCGCCTCGCCTCGCACAAGCGACATCGTCAGGTTGCAAGCAAATATTCATGTCTACTATTTCACTAGTGTCAACCCTTGCTTTCGTTGTTAATAATACATGCATGCTCCACAACTAATACACAAGATGCATTTCCATCCCATCTAGTAGGTGCTGACTCGATGCAAACAAATAAAATAAAATTAGTAGGTGTTGACTGCTCACATCCCATATATGTTGAACGATGCTAGCTGCTGTACCAATGTGATGTTGCTTGCTTGATTGATGACTCGTTGTCATTAACTAGAAAAGAGAAGATAACCTTGCCAATTTATTTGAGGAGAATCATGTATCCCATTCATTAGACAACCACCACTACTACTTGTATTTGCATGTTTCTTGCTTGCTTGCTTGTAGCACTATTAAGTGTGAGGAAATCCAGTACTAGGATGTGTGGAGCTGGGACGCTATTGGATCATTAGCATTTGTAGAACTATCAAGTTTGTACTGATTGCAGATAGAAAACCTTGTAATTTTGTTTCCGTAAGCTAAACTTTGTGATTTAATTTCTGGAAGCTAAACATTGTAAGTCTATTAAGAAACTTGAGCAAAATCAGTCCACAAATTAGTTGAAGTCACAAGTGCCTTTTATTGACAGAGTCTTCTGCCAGGATGAATGTTATTCAACTTTCATAGTAATTTTGTTTCCGTAAGCTAAACTTTGTGCATGTTGGAGAATTTAGATGACGATAACAAACTTAATCACGAATACTTGTATAGAAACTTGCACGACCATCTTGTTTAATTTTGTGATATTCCTCCATACTAGGAGCTAATCAGCTGCACTATTATTCAGCTTTCATTGACAGTTTTAATTTCACTGAAATCATCTTTTCTTTTCTATGCTCATGTTCAAGCCTGGTAGTATATTTTTTCCAAATGGTCTGTTTACTTGATTTATCTGTTGTTTGATTTTGCTCCATCAGCTTTCCTGATGTCCTTGTACATATATATGTTGGTTGTAATCTTCTTGAAGAATGCAAGTACTTGATATTCCATTCTGTTCTTGTAGGTGAATGGAACTTGTGTTGTTGGTAGAACTCCGTTGAGGACTTCTACCCATGTTGAAGAGCATGTTCTGTGGTATCCAAGAGTAGCTAGCTTTTGTACTGGCAGAGCGATCTATTTGTAGATCCCAATATTTATGATTGTGTGGATCTGGGTGAAGTTTGAAGTTCCTGGGTATGCAATATTCGATGGTTAAACTGGTTGATGTGATGTGAATGAGTGTATGGAAACTGGTTGTTGTGATGTGAATGAGTATATAGTTTCACGTGTTCTGTTCTGTATAGCATATTGTAATAAACTTATTTTAGCTGTTATTTGAAGATTTTCATATGCTTTCTCTCTTCTGTCTGTTTGATATATACATATATATTGCTTATTAATAAGCTGTGAAAAATCTGACATTTGGGACCCATCTGTAAACTAGAGCTGGGAAAAAAGCTGGAAATAAAAAATAAATTGACTGCCAAATGTTGTGCGCTAGAAAATAAAAAGGCCAAATTGTAGGCCAGGCCCATGTAGCTAACCGAAATTAACATAAAATACATATATTAAAAGGGCTTGCCTAAAAAATAATACATGGGCCGAATTACTGGGTCAGACCCATGTAGCTAATAAAAGCACAGGGAAAAAACATTAAAAAGGCTGAATTGTTGGGCTAGGCCCATGTAGAAAATCGAAATGGACTGGGCTGATTCTTGTGCCACATCAACTTGCCACGTTGGATTCCTACGTGGCGTGGGGAGGTTGCTAGTGACCAAAACACGATAGTAGGCATATTTTGGTCATAAACGTCTATGACCTTCTCATAGAGAAGGTCGCTAATGTCAGTTTATGACGGCCAGCTTTTGACCTTATGTTTTTGGTCACAAAAAGGTCACAAATAGAAAACTATGACCTTTCAGTGACCAATAGTGGTGGTCACAAGTTGACATATTTCTTGTAGTGGATGCTAGTCCCGGCGCCATACAAGGCGCCGGTCAAGAAGCCCAAGAAGAAGGGCAAGGGGGCCAGAGACAGCTCCCGCCCTGCGGACAAGAAGTCCGAGGAGATCAACATCCTCTCCTCCGAAGAGGTGGGGGATTATGAAGAAGAGGAGGAATAAGAGGAAGAAGAGCCCCTGCGCAAGGCAGGGGGAGGAAGAGGGCGGCCCCTACTGATGCAGGCACGACCGCGCCCCGGAGGAAGATGAACCTCGTAGCTAGTTCAGATTCGTCCGAACATGGCTTCGTGGTGAAGCCCAGGGAGAAACCCCTGCCCAAATCGTGAGTTTGTCCGGATTGGCTGCTGCATCTTTGCTTATGCAGTACTTTTGATACTTACATAGTATTTCTCTCCAGCTGACCTACAACCCTCCCGGAGGACACCTCGACGCCTCCCCATTGGAGGGGAAGTCTCTAGCGCCTGGAGAGACAGAGAGCAACCCGCCAGTCCGGGCTCCATCGCCCGTGATCGGCGGGGACACCGGACTGTCCTCCCAGCGGATGTCCTCCGCCCAAGGAGACAAGGGCGGGTCAGGTGAAGGGGCGACCGGGGGTAATACCTCGGCAGCTGCGGACCATGGGGAAGCAACCCCCATGGAGACCGAAGACGGAGGGCCCGAACAATTCGGGGCTCTCCCGAACACTGACCCGGAGCCTAATGCAGCTCTGGGGTCTGATGACTAAACCCCCCAGGCGGGGGCGAATACGATGGTGCCCGGAGTCAATCCGGAAGCGCCGGACTCTATGGAAGGAGCACTGCAAAGTGCTCTCAACGTGGAAGAACACCGCACCGTGATGGGTGCGGTGATGAAAAATATTCAGTCCATCAAGGGCGGATTGAATGAAGCTTTCAACAGCCTGTTAACAGGCTTTGAGGTAAGCAATGTAATGTTCTTTATAGAGCTTTTATTATTTTTTACGCACATACTTAGCCAGTAGCCCCTAATGTTTTGTGTGATTCTGAAGAGAATCAGACGAAGTATCCATAGTATAGCATACTTAAGGAACTGAACTGTTGTGCATGCTTCACTAGTTGTGGCAACTGCGCGAGATGCGGAGGTTGCCGAACTAAACCGAAAGCTCTTGTTGGCCAACGCGGACCTCGACCGCGTCAATCAGCGTTTAGATGAAACGCAAGGTATGCGGATTTTAAGAAGTCAATAAGACTAATTGATTTAATATGTTTATAAACTCTGATATGGTATTCTATATTACACAGTTGGCGCCACTGAGCTCGAGGACCTCAAGGGCGAGGTTTCCAAGGCCAAGAAGGAGGCCAAGGCGAACAAGGTAGACGCTAACAAAGCGGCTGCCGATTTGGAGGCCGAAAAGGCTGAGTGCGAGAAGCCCCGGGCTCGGGTGTCCGAAGTCGAGGTCGAGCTCAATGATGCCATTCTCAAATGTGAGGCATTGGAGACGAAGGCTTCGGAACAGGCATCCAAGCTTACTGCGGCATTGAAGACTACCCAGGATGCGCGAGGTGAGGCACACTATGCCTGTGTGGAAATCAAGCAGGCGCGACAGATAGCATCGGGTAAGACATTTCTCTTGCAGAGCATCTTCGGAGGGCAGAATTACATTGGGCTGACACGGTTATGGAGTTCTCCAGGCGTGTTTGCTTATCTTCCTAGGAGTAGCGCAGATGCCGCCCAATACGTCCGGGCCCAGGAGGGGAACAACACAGAGAAGCTATTCTGGTCGCAGTTCTATGCGCCAGAACATCTAGGGCCCCTCAACGACTAGATGAAGCAGATGGTCGAGCTGCACAACATGGTGGGCTCGGCCATGAAGGAATTAATAGTCCGTCCATTGCCCGCTGATCCAATCCCAAGTAGCTACTTTGGATTAGTTAAGCGACTCGTCGAGGCGAGTCCGCGGGTCGACGCATTGCGCGTTCGGCCTGCATAGAAGCTTCTCGGATTGCCTTCGCTCGTGTCAAAGTGCACTGGGCGAAGATGAATGTGGGGCATATTGCCACTGCTGGTCCACCTGCCGGCAAGGAGCACCGCAAGCCGGAGAAGTACTTCGAGGACGTCATCGATGATGCCCGCCTCGTAGAAGGCCAATGCTCGAAGGATATTATCTTTGAGTAATTGTATCCAGATGTAAAGACTTATGCTTATGAATCCGATGTATATAACTTTTGCGGTATTTATAATATAAGCGTATTTTACTTCCTGTGAGACTGTTTATGTAAATCTCAAAGTTTCCAGTCGTCGGCTTCAGCCGCCATGTACATAGTACTTGGATGTTCGGTCATATGCATATACACTCTTTATCTAACGTCTTGGTCCGTGTAGGAGGTGTATGCGGAGCGAACCAAGGAATCTGACTATGCGGCGTTATTGCTTTCACTTAGTCGTAAGAGTTTGACATGGGGGGTTAGGTACTAGTCCCTGGTGCGGATATGATATTCCTTACTTAAGGCTTCCAATTGCACCTGGCTAGGCGAAAAAAACAACCCTTCGTATAACACCGGGTAGATCTCTATCGATCGTAGTATAAAACTAAGTCACTGGATTGCGGACCATGTTCTCGCCTATCATGACGTTTAGTTTTTGGCTTTCTCTACTGAGGTACTTGACCGGACGAGGCAGAAGTACAATCGCAGTAGTTCTCCCTTTACACCCTAGCTGAACAATCGGGAACGTAGGGGTAAGCACAGGAGCCGGGCAACCAAACTATTGACCCAAGACATGATTCGCAACTGATGCATATAAGGCAAACATCTAGGACGCCGAACACTCCCTATAGGTGTTTGGTCTTTTCAACACATACCGGGCTAAATACAGCCCCTGGTAATAGACCCTTATTGACAAGGCACATATGAGAATCTGATGTGGGAAGAGAACATTTATGGTGAGTGAATCAAACTCCAAACATAATGCTAATCAACCTGCTCTATTGATATCCCTTTATGGTACGACGAGCCGCAAACTAACAGATAATGCCGAAAACCGTTTTGGACATTTTACATGCCAAAAAGGTATATAACAAGAAAGAGAAAAAAAGGTTTACACATGGTCTTAATCTAAAAAGAAACATTAGTGCAGGTCCCTGCTGCACGTCTGCGCCGTTTCCTCCTCTGTAATGTGTCCTTGAAGGTGGGAGTATGATGGCCATCTGAAAAAAAGAAACTGAACCTGGAAAAGAAAAATCAATCCAGTGTGGCCATAACAAGTCTGGTTCGTTTAATGAACCTACAAAAGATAAGTTCGGAGTCCGTATAGGGTCTTACCGAACTATGGACTATATGCAAGCACCCCCGGTCGTGACCCAAGGAATTTTTAAGGCATAATTATGTACACGAGGCACATATTCTATCACCTTATGGGGCAGTCGACGGGGGCGTAGCTGCCAATCTTGCTCAGGTTCATCTGAGTTCCGCACTGAGGCGTGTGCCGGACTCGTTTAGTTATGTCCGCTATTGATAAATTATCCATCTTGAATAGGCCATTTTGGACTTCGACTGCTAAGGCCGCAGTGTCCTCCTCCATACAAGAGGCACATATTCCATGTTTCCATTAACCGTGATAACGCCACGTGGTCCAGACATTTTAAGCTTTAGATAGGCATAATGCGAGACTGCATTATAGCGTGCGAAGGCCGTTCTTCCGAGTAGAGCGTGACAACCACTTCAGAACGGAGCTATGTGGAAGATAATTCTTCGCTTCGAAAGTTATCAGGAGAGACGAATACGACCTCCAATGTTAAAGAGCCCGTGCAGTGGCCTTCCACGCCCGATATCACTCCTTTAAAGGTCGTGCTGCTTGGCTTGATTCTTGACGGGTCGATCCCCATCTTGCGGACAGTGTCATGATATATCAGATTGAGACTGCTGCCGCTGTCCATAAGGACTCGCGTTAGATGGTATCCATCGATTATTGGGTAGAGCACTAGAGCAGCCGACCCCCCATGACGAATACTAGTCAGATGATCCCTGCGATCAAAAGTGATCGGACAGGCCGACCATGGGTTGAATTTGGGGGCGACAGGCTCAACGGCGTAGACATCTCGAAGTGCGCACTTCTGCTCCCTCTTTGGGATATGAGTGGCATATATCATGTTCACTGTTTTAATCTCTGGTGGAAATTTCTTCTGCCCCCCTGTATTCGGCTAGCGAGGTTCATCCTCGTCTTCGCTCTGAGGTCCTTCCCCATTGTGTTCGGCCTTTAGCTTGTCGGTCTGCTTGAAGACTCAACAGTTATGGTTGCTATGGTTTGCAGGTTTATCTTGGGTGCCATGAATCTGGCAGGTCCTATCTAATATCTTGTCTAGGCTAGATGGACCATCTTTATTGCCTTTAAACGGCTTCTTCCGTTGACCGGGTCTGGAGCCACTGAATCCGGCATTTACCGCTGTATCATCTGGGCTTCCAGAATTATTTTGACGTTTGTTTTTGTTACGTCGTGGCTTTCCATTGCCATCCTCGAGTTCTTCCCAACTCCCAATGGAGTTCTCTGGGAGGCTGTTTAGCCAGTGCCGAGCTGGTTCTTTCAGCTGAGGGGTAGATATTTAATGGTGTGGAGATCATCTCCTCGAGCCACGTGGATGTGAAGAATGAAGTTTTCTATCCAGACGGTAGGATCCATCGTTCCATCGTACGCTTCGATGTTCACGGTTTTGAACCCTTCTAGAAAATCATGATCCAGCACCTCATCGATGAAGCACAGAGGGTGTGCGTTGCCTCTGTATTTTGCTATGTCACGATGGTTGTGATGTCCGGTATTGACCCTGGACTGGTATATTACCGGCGCGATTGGCATGATAGGTGCCGTCCCATGCGGGAGCTCGGTCCCTAGGTCCGTATATAAACCTGGTCTTGATAGCTTTTTTGTTCAGGTCCTCACGCAGATCGTGTTTTCGGACTTGAGCCGCATCCTCCTTTCCCTTACGGGGTGGTGGTGCGGGCTTGTGTACGCCGTTGCTAGCAACTCTGTCCCGTCTGCGAGGTGGTCGGTCTGGCTTATCGGCAGTGTTATTCTTCGGCAGTATGGGCGCAGCGGCCGTGTCGTCGAATTCGGGCAGCAGTTTACGCTTGGGATAACCTTTGGTTTGGCCGTTGTGGCCATTTTTTTGTTCGGCGTCTAGCTCCTCGTTCCATCTATCATTGAGTGTGTCATTTGCGGCTCGAAGCCGTCTCTGCTGCTTTTTTAGGCTCCTTGCGGTGGCAATAAACCTCCGATGGAAGCGCTTTTGTTCTAAGGGTTCTTGTAGGACGATATATTCCTCGTCGCCCAGGCTAACCTCTTCTTCAGAGACAGGTTCGTAGTTACTGTCTTCGGCATCGCTGTCATCGGACAGTGGCTTCAGACTCTGTTTGCCGTCACCTAGCTCTTCCTGCTCCATCGCTGGGTTTGCGGGGTCTTCGGCTTGTTCCGGAGTGTCACCGTCGTTAGTGATAGTGTTACTATTTCTTCCTTTATGGGATTTAGTTCGGTGCTTTGGACGCTGATATTTGGGAGGTTCTTCGACGGGCTTGTCCTCTAAGGGATTGTTTTCGCCATTGCCCTCCGCCTCCTTAGGTGTATCCACCATGTATACATCGTATGAAGACGTAGCTGTCCACCACCCGGTTACAAGCCTGTTTTGATCTGGATCCGCTTCGGCTTCGAGGTCCATCCCTTCGAAGTCTTCGGAAGCATAGTCAAGTAGATCGGTTAGATCTTCAACCATGGCTACCAAGTGGGTGGTGGGTGGGGAGCAGAATTCTCCATCAGCCTCCAGTTCGAACCGGATACAATGCGCATGTGTGTCCCCATCAAGGGAGAGGGATCTTAACGACTTCAACATGTCGCTAAAGGGTGAGTACTGGAAGATATCTGCAGCACTGAATTCGGCGATAGACGCCTGATCTAGCTTGAAGGGCGCAAATGCGCTTGATTCGGAATCTGAAGCCGGAGTTAGGTCCAGGGTTCCAATAACATAGACCCCTCTTATAGTTGGGTCCGTATGCGGCTCCAACGCCGTGGAGTCTGCGGCTTCCGTGGCGGGGTTGAGCTTCCCATCCTTGGGCGACGCGATCTGTTTTGGATCTAGGGCTAGAACTGCTACACGTGCTATTTCCTGATTCGATGACAGAGCTAGATCATGTTCATCGTGAAGGCAGAGAGAGGTTGCCGCGGGCTCGAATCCGTCGAAGATCAAGTCTCCACGGATATCAGCAATGTAGTTTAAGCTTCCAAATCTGACATGATGGCCAGGAGCATAGCTCTCAATCTGCTCGAGGTGGCCTTCAGTGTTGGCACGAAGCGCGAAGCCGCCAAACACGAAGAGCAGTCCAGGAAGGAAGATTCCCTTGGTGTTGCTGTCGTTGTTGATGACGCGATCCATCAGTCCTTCGGTCGTTGACATAGTGGAACTCTTAATGAAACCACCAATGTCGGTGTCAAAACCGGCGGATCTTGGGTAGGGGGTCCCGAACTGTGCGTCTGAGGATCGATGATAACATGGAGGCTGGGGACACGATGTTTACCCAGGTTCAGGCTCTCTTGATCGAGGTAAAACCCTACTTCCTGCTATATAAATATGGATGAATATGAATACAAGGGTTGATCTACATTGAGATCGTATTGGCTAAACCCTAGAGTCTAGCCTATGAGGATTTGTGTTTCTCTATTAGCCTCTACGGACTAAACTCTCTGGTTTATATACACACCGGAGGGGCATAGGGTTTGTACATACCATCTTGCAGAGGAAGGAAAGATTACACCCAAACCTAAAACTTGCCATTACATGCATACAGGAGTCCTATCCGTATACGAGAGATGATCTTCAACTATGATCTTCACGGCCCACCAGTCCGGCCCATCAGGAGTTATCCAGCCACATGAGGACCCCTCGATCCAGGACTCCCTCACCGTCCTTAAGAACTCAGTTTTGTGTATGTTATCCAAGAATAGTTACTACCACACATTGGGCCCAAAACCAATGGACCCTCTCTCTTATTAATAGCCTTGATCTCTGTCAAGGAGTTGCAAATAGTTTCTGGTGTTTCTAGGATATGTGTTGGCGGCCGTGCGTAGCGCTGACCTTAGAGGTGGGATATGTTGCGGTAGATACATAGTGGCACGGTGTACCAAGTGGCACCCGGATTGTGGGATGGTAACCCGGCTCACATTGTTTGATGCCGTAAGTGAAACTTCGGCCGGACTTCCTTTACGGATACAACCTCGAGTAGGAGATAAACTTGGACTACCGTCTTGCGTGGTTAGTCAGGTTGTGGCCGACACCCTCGCAAGTGCTTCCGCTTGAAGGTTGCCGCGGTACATGACGTGTACATGGTGGTAAGTGGTGAGAGCGTGTGTGAAGAAGTACACCCCTGCAGGGTTGTCAATGATCTATTCAAATAGACGCATCTTCGGATATGGACTACTTGGAGAACTTATGTGGTACATAGATGACATGAAGTGGATACTCTAAAATACGCAAGGAAAGTGTGAGTGTTATGGATGACCTTCTTGTAGGAAGACGGGAGAGGATCCATAGTGGTGTATTGAGATGCTGAATATGTGGACTCGTGTGCACTTTCTCACCTCAAAGAAAATACTTGTAGTCGTAGTACAGGTTAGCCAAGAGTCAAAGTTGGCTTGTTGCAGTTAAACTCCACTATCCCCTTGTTCCTACTGATACATATGTAGATAGTTCTGATGTAAGTCTTGTTGAGTACCATTGTACTCACGTGTGCCTATTTATGTTTCTTAAGAGGTGATGTCGGTCTCACTAGTGACTTTTACGACGAGTTCAATGTTAACCTATTAGTTTGGGAATCCCAGACAGAGGTCTAGTTCCTATGGAGTGTCTTATAGATAGTCAGGCTTCTCAGCCCTTCTTCTTCTCTAGTTGTTTGTACTCATACTTGTTATGCTTTCGCTTGCTTGTATGACTTTGTATGCTAGGCCATGAGACCCATGTTTGTAATATCATGTTATGTAAGGCTCCTTGGAGCCTCATTAATAAATACTTTAGTTGTAGAGTTATGTTGTGATGCCATGTTGTATCTACACATATTCATGCATATTGTGTGTATGTTTGAAATGCATTGGTATGTGTGAGATTCGACACATAGTCATGTGCCTTTGGTAGCCTTACCTACAGGGAAATGCCTCCTAGTGCTTCCACTGAGTCTTGGTAGTTCGCTACTGCTCCTGAACACATGGATTGGCCGACATGTATCCTTCTTTGCTCCTGTGTCTGTCGCAATGGGGAAATATCATGCGGTGTTTACCAAAGTCCTTGTAGCATGCTACGACTTGGTTACACTTGCTTCTGACCGACACGTGCATTGCTTGGTTATGTATGCATGTCCATATACGTTTGTGCCACCTTGGTTTGTGACTAGTCATGTCGACCTGGGTTCTCTGTAATGTGGATGCTAGCGACATAATCATATACGTGAGCCAATAAACGCAAACAGTCTGGGCCAAGGTAAGGCTGCAGCCGTGGGTTGCCGTGCGAGAGGCCGCAAAGTGATGTGATGTTTTACATGCTAGATCTATGTGACTTAGGTTCGGGGTCCGGACACCCCTCCATCGATCCACTCAACTTGTGTGACACCCTGGTTTTTCGCCCTTTCTTTTTCTTTTGGATTCCTCTGGATTTTGATTTGGTTTGGCTTTGTGGTCTTGAAACCTGGAAAGGTCATCTCTTCTACCTCTCCGTAATGGCTTGTCACACCCAAATCTTTCCCAAGGACATGTCATTTCCATCCTAGCCAAACCCCAATTTTCTTTTCTTGGAAATATTTCTTTTTCTATTAAAGAAATAATCCCGTTTGCCCTAAGTTGTGAAGCAACCAACATTTCGGTCATTCCCAAAATTCCCACAAAATTCTCAAAATTCCATTTGACAAAATGGACCTTGGATATGTAAAAATATTCAAGATTCCTGGTGAGAACACCATCCAATGTTTGTTTCTGGTCGGAAATTCAGTTTGGTAAGTAACTACATTTTATATTGTTCCATGATTTCTGAAAGTTTTTACTAGACCATTCCGACACCTATATGAAATCCCTCCATAAAATTTGGGCTCATTTAATTTAGCAAATTGTTCTCAACAATTTCCCCAAGTTTCTGTGCAGAAGAAAGCATTGTGAAGGAAGTACCATTTTTATTTATCCAAATGGTATAAATTTTTTATAGTGCCTTCGTATGCTCAAATGATCATCATCCACCAAATTTCAGCTCAATCCAATAATCTGTGTGAGCATAGCTTCGACTTTCACATTCTTGCCCAGTGTGGTACTTTGCAATTGCCACGTAGACCCCTCCTCTTGATCTGAAACTTTGCCTCACTGATCACCTTAGTGGATGACCAGCCTAGGCCAAACATTATGCCCAATGGACTTGTGCATTTCTCTCACCACTGATCAAACACCGTGCTGCTGATTAGGGTTTGTGCCTAGTATAGCCTCCTCCGGTGCCTTTTCTATTGTCTCCTTGCACCTTGCAGCTACAGGGGTAGTTTCCAACCTGCAAGACATGCTTGGGCCTCCCAGAATGCATGGCGACGCCACGGTCATGCAGTGACCACGCATAGGGTGTGTGCATTGCATGTAGAGCTAGTGCTCAGTGCACTAGACCCCTTGGGAGGCCCCTCACCGAGCTGTGGTACAAGCACCTCCCCCTTCCCGAGCCTTCCCCTTGGCTATTTTAGCGTGCACCCGAGGCCCCCTCGCAGCACACACCCCTCCCCAAGCCTCGGGGCCCCTCTCTCCCTCTCCAATGGCCGATGACCACCGCTCGCCCCCCTCGGCGATTCTACGAGATGCACGAAGATCCCCCTGGAACCGTCTAAGCGGCCTCCGCCCTCCTTTTCTTCGGGGACGCAGTCACGCATCACTCGCATGGCTCCTCCGAAGCTCTATGGCCGCCATGCCCCGGCCATCGGAGACTGAGTTGCGGGCTGTCCTGAGCAGCCCCGCGGCCAGCCTCGGGCGCGCGCTCGCCGGCCGGCCCTCTGGAGTAGCGAGGAGACGACAGCGTCGGGTGGCCTCCTCTGCCTCTGCTTTCGTAATTAGATCCAAACTTGAAGCTTGAGCATACAGATACAGTCAAGGTTTTGGATCCCAAGTCGACATATTTTCTCGAGGGGCACCGGAATTTGCGGTTACCATGGTAACCGCGAAATACCGGAAAAATTTCGGGCGAAATTTTAAATTAAATTTTGAATTCAAAATTTTTAAAGTCGATATAGATAACGCTGGAACTTTCATATTATCACGTGTCTAGCTCTAGCGTAGTGGCTGTTTCAACCCGAACTGCCCTCGTCTGAAAGGTCGCGAGTTCGACCCCTGGCCGCTCCAACAAATTTGCCAACTCTTAACTTATGTAGTGATAAAAGAGATGGCCGTTTTTAACTACACTCTGACGTTTGAATTCAAATTTTTCAAAATTGTCGAGATTTTTTTCCCGGTACGAGTCTTTCTCGAGGGGGGGGGCGGTAAACGCGGTAACCGGGCGAGATCGTGAAATTTCGTTCGGTAACCAAAACAGTGGATACAGTTCATACGCGAGGTGGACACCATGTGAATGTGGCATGATTGGTAAAATGCAAGGAACAAACCGAAGACATGGAAAAAGTCAATGCAAGAGTTCTATAGCGGTACATCAATGTCAAAGGAGAAGGCGTTCTAGAAGATATTCTTGTTTTTGCAAGATCTGTAAACAGTGCTTGTTTAAGAAACGCCCCTTCAATGAACAACATGTTCCACATAAAGACATTACCAATAATTATCGGGTTTCGTGAAAAACTGAAATAGAAATAATGACATACCAGAACATATCATGATCCACACACTACTAGGAAAAGGCCTACTAATGGCGCACCTATTTTGGCCATTAATGTCGCACTACTGGTGCGCCATTAGTGCCACGCCATTAGTATTTTTTACTAATGGCGCACCATAGGTGCGCCATTAATATAGACCACGGTGCGCCATTAGTATGCCTCCCAAGGGCCATATATACCCAGGTGCTTTGGCATACTAATGGCGCACTCTTGCGTGATGCGCCATTAGTAACTTTGGCATAGTAATGGCGCACTGTGGGATGATGTGCCATTAGTATCCTTTGGCATACTAATGGCGCACTATGATGTGATGCGCCATTAGTATGAATATTAGGTCTTTTATTTATTTTTTACTTTTCTGTTTTTTGCACAGGTTACAAAATGTATTATTGGACAGAGTATAGATAGCAGCACACAGCAACAACAGATTCATCGAATACAATAGAGGATTAGTCTCTGAATACAATTCATCATATTAGTCTCTGAATATAATTCATCATATTAGTCTCCGAATTCAAAAGACCGAAGAAAGATAGAACATTATATTACAAGTCTCGAGACCGCGAGTAGCGAGTTTGTGTTCACATTACAAGTCGATATCGATCATCTAAACTACCATCACATAGAAGAGAGCTGCGGTCATCACGATGAGCATCATCGCGATGAAACTCGTCTTCATGCGGTTCCTACAACGCTCCCTCCCCTCTCCCGCTAGATAGCGGGCATATCTAGATTCCGCCTCCGCCCTAGTGGTGTACCCTTTGTAACTGTTCCACTGAAACGGTGAACCTGTCTCCAACACTCCTCCAAGTCGTCGTAGACTCCGGGAACCTTACCCTTGTACACGACATACGACGGCATCGCTATGCACTAGCCAAACAAAACGTTAGTATCAATTCACAGACACTAGTAGATAAAGGGACATCTGACCCGGTTCGTTTGGGCCTTTAGCCCCGGTTTTTGAACCGGGACTAAAGTGTCGGTACTAATGCCCTGGACCTTTAGTCCCGGTTCAATCCAGAACCGGGGCAGATGGGTTTCCACGTGGCCTGTGCGCGGAGCCCAGGCAGGAGGGCCTTTTGTCCCGGTTGGTGGCACCAACCGGGACCAAAAGGCATCCACGCGTCAGCATTTCTGTGGGTGTGTTTTTTGTTTTTTTTAAAGGGGAGGGGGGGTTGGAGGTTTTGGGGGGTTAATTTAGGTGTTTCATATTGTTTTAGCTAGCTAATTAATAGAGAGAAGTGTCCTCTCTTATGCCCGTGCTTGGTCGACGGTACGTACTACACATACGTATAGAGAGGACTAGACACGCTAGCTAGCTAGCTAGTAAGCAAACGAAGGAAACAAAAGATCGTAATCAACATATATATGCATACAGAGAGAAGTAATATCGACCACCTCTCCTTCTCCGAGAGATTGGTCGAACAACAAGTTCTCGTATATCTATCCGACACTACCGGGTACATATATACAATAATTATCTCTTACAAATATAATCTCCTATACGATGGATGCATGGTCCACATAGTATTCTCCGTCTGGCGCGATCACGTGTTCAAGGAAGAATGCCGCCAATTCCTCTTGAATTGCTCGCAGACGATCTGGTGCTAGGAGTTCATCCCGCATCCGAAACATCTAATTTGAAGAAGGGGGTCAATACATGAAATGATGCTATAAAATTGTGAATATTATTAATTAATTGCTTACGCACTTCAAATGATGGTAATGAAATAAAATTATTAATATTATTAATTGCTTACGCACTTCAAATTGTGCTTCAGAGTAGCCCCGCTCATAGGTCGTGTGGCGGATGGACTCGCAAATGTAGTATCCACAAAAATCATTCCCGGGTTCCTGCCACAACCACTTTACAAGAAATAGAGGTCAATCAAACTGATAAGCAAGAATGCCAAATGGTATTGATGAAACTAGCGCTTGAATCAAGATATAGGAGATGCACGGAACATGCTACTATATAGTACTTACTTTCGGGTGTCTAAATTCTAGCTTCTTCGGCAGTCCCAGAGCTTTTTTGGTGAATTTTCTCCAAACCCTGCCAGACAAAGAAAACAGTTACTTGATATGAGAAATGAACAAAGTTGCTGATATGCATGGTGGATAATATTGATCGATTTAACTTACCTGTCGAGCATTTGAGTCATGTCCGCATACTCCTCGGGATCTTTACGTTTAGAGTCCAAGACAGTTACTACTCCCTTCTCAAGCTTAATCTCTAAGAGAATATAGTGGAAGCTGCGCACGCATGCATGAACTCATCAATTACATTACTATAACCTTGACTGATATATAAGGGAAACCAAATATGCACAAGACAGTAACACTCACTTGAAGTTGTAAGGAAAGAGTATTATATCTTTGTTTTCATTTACCACCAACGATCGTAGCAAGTTGGTCTCGGTATCTGAGGCATGCCATTTAACCTCGGTAGCATCTATGAGGTATGTGTTAATGAACCCAATATCACCGACTTGTCTTTTCTTCAATTCGACAATCTTCAATCTGCATAATATAGTGAGGATAATTATAAATACATGCAATGAAAGAGCTGAGCTATATAGAGAGACTTAATGACAGAAGTAGTACTACTTACAGACAGTAGCAGCTGTCCGTTGCTTTATCGAGGGCCAATTGATTGAAAAACTGATATAACTCCTCAAATGGAATAGGCAACAGTTCAATTCCAACGAGGTCATGCTCCGGTTTAACTCTCACATACAAACTATCCCTCCCCCCAGACTCTCTGCAGATTTTCAAGTACCAATCATGCAATGTTCGCATATTCATTGATAGAGATCTTTCATTTTTGACGAGAGGCTTCCCGTACTCGTATCTTTGTATCTGCACCTCCAAGAAATCATAATGTACATCGTCGGACAGGTAATCTCCAAGATTGCTATAACCGGGCACCATCCTCGGATCATTAGCGACCATGTCGCTAGACACCTTGAGCGGGGGGCACGATTGGTCCGCTTGTTCGCCGAGCTGGGCAATTTGTTTCCCAGCTCGTCCTTCTTCTAACCTTTGATCACTTTTAGTACTTCCCGACCGCTTCGCTTCGTGAAATGACTTTTCAATCATGCGGTCATAGTTGTCCTTCGGCTTACTTTTCGCTGGTTTCTTCAGGGCAGCAAGAATGCGCTTTGCTTTCACCGGATCTATCTTCTCCTCCGGAGGTGGATGTCTCTGTGCTTTCAACCCTTCAAGCCAGTCCTTCACTTCGCCTTGAGCGATCTTCGTGTTTTCCTCGTCGGATCTCTCGTATGGTAACTTCTCTAGAGGCGTGAGAGAAGGACCGAATCTGCATTGCCTCCCGCCTCTGGCTGTACTGCTAGACGTCGGCAGACCAGACGAAGCGGCTCTCTTCTTTCCTTGCTTACGCACCGGAGCAGGAGCAGCCGGAGCGGCGGCAGGTCTCTTCCGCCCTTGCTGACTAGGCGGAGAAGGAGGAGCAGGCTGGCTGCTCGGGCGCGCCGGCGCAGGCGGAGAAGGAGGAGGCTGGCTGCTCGGGCGCGCCGGCGCAGGTGGAGAAGGAGGCGGAGTGCCGCCACGCGCCGGAGAAGGAGCCGGAGTGCCCTGATCGTCACTCGCCGGAGGAGGAGGCGGTGGAGGAGGCGGAGTGCCCTGACTTGCCGGAGGAGGAGGAGGAGGAGGCGGAGGCGTCCAGTTGAGAATGTTGATGAGGTCCTTCCACCATAGGCATGGAGTCTTCAGTGAAGAACCCAGCCGAGTCTCCCCTTCACCGGTAGGGTGGTCAAGCTGGAGCTCCTCAAATCCCTCCGTAATTTCATCCACCATCACCCTAGCATATCCTTCTGGAATCGGCCGGCAGTGAAAAGTTGCGCCGGGTCCAGTAGGATAAACAGAGCCAGCAGCCGCCTTGACCTTCATATTTATCCACTGCGTCATAAGGTGGCAATTTTGTACCTCCGTGATAGCATCCACGGGATAGCTGGTAGTAGCCGTCAAGACATGCTCCGGCTGAAGCAACTCGGTGGAAGCCACGCTGCTTCTCCGCTGAGATGGCGGGGTAGCTTCGGGGGAAGCTTCGGCAATTATTTTGTCCCGATTTGCTTCTCGTTCCTCTATCGCTTGTATTTTGGCGCGCAGCGCCTGCAGTTCGGTCTGCTGCATTTTCTTCCTCCTACCGTGGCATTTGTAGCCGCCTGCGTCCGAAAACCCAGCACTCCACGAAAGGGAGCCTGGCGTGCCTCGTGTCCGTCCAGGGTGCTCAGGATTCCCGAGAGCCATTGTCAGCTCGTCGTTCTCTCTGTCGGGGAAGAACGTCCCTTGCTGCGCTGCTTTGATATAGTGCCAAAGCTTCCTGAGTGGTATTTCCAATTACTTGTCCGTCCAAATGCACCTCCCTGATACAGGGTCCAAGGTTCCGCCAGCCCCGAAGAACCAAGTCCGGCAACGGTCTGGCCACTGCATTGTCTCTGGTTCGATCCCTTTCTGAAGCAGATCATTCTCAGCCTTGGCCCACTTAGGCCGGGCTCTGAGGTAGCCACCTGACCCCGTGCGATGGTGATGCTTCTTCTTCGCAGCATTTATCTGGTTTGTCGCCGACATCTTCTTACACTTTTCCGATGTCTTATAGGCCACAAATGCGGGCCAGTCATCTTTGACCTTCTCATATATGCCCACGAATTCTGGAGTCTCTTTTTCGCGGACAAACTTATTCAGTTTTTTCTTCCATGCCCTGAATTGGTCTGCCATCTTCGTAAGAGCAGCAGACTTGATTAATTCCTCTTTAACTGGATTCGCCGGATCATCCTCTGGCGGTAGGATGAAATTTGACTTCAGCTCAGTCCAAAGATCTTCTTTCTGCATATCAGTGACATAAGACACCTGAGCGTCTTTTGCAGCCGGCTTTAACCATTGATGGATGCTGATCGGGATCTTGTCCTTAACCAGAACCCCGCACTGATTAACAAATGCGTTCTTTGTCCGGATGGGTTCAATCGGTTTGCCGGAGCGTGAGATTTTTGAGATCTCAAACTTTTCATCCGGCCTCAACTTTTTCTTCGCGCCTCGTTTCTTTACCGAAGATTTGCTCGATCCGGAGGGCTAGAAAAAGGAACAAAGACGAGAGTTAATGAATGCATCAATTAACTAGTCAGCACAGGCTTAACTAACATATATACCTCCTGGCCGGACTCGGTTCGGTCACCAGAGCCAGCATCACGGTCTCCTTCTTGCACCGGCATTGGGTCAGCGGAGCCGTCCTCACGGTCTACTTCTTCCATGTGCATTGGGTCACCGGAGCCATCAATATCATAGCCTAGATATTCTAGCAGCTCTCTTTCCACCAGCTCATTGGTGTCGTTGAGAAACGACAAGACGACATCTTGTCCGTCTGCGATTATGTCCATCAACATCGCTTCTTGTGCTAGGTCTCGGGTGTTGTCGTCCATAGTTTCTACAAATATTTACAACATGCCAATTATTATTCAAACATGACAGATGGATATATTAATGGCAAACGTAGAACTAGCTTCGACCCTCGACCCCTGGACGACCCTCGACTGCTCGGCGATCCACAACCCTAGACCCCCTCATGTCACATTTTGTCTAGTGTCAAAGGATTCAACAAAACCAATACTTCATCATTAGGCGAAAGTAACAGTCGCATGATGGTACGAAGCTCTCCAAAGTTATTTTGGAACAGAGTCCCAGATAGGATAATTCGTACGAAAAGACGGATTATCCTATCAGGAACTCCGTTCCAAAGCAACTTTGCAGAACTTCGTACCAACATGCCCCGGTTACTTCTGGCAAATGATGAAGTCATGGATTTCTTCAATACTTTGACACTAGCTAGGCAACCTCTCGACCCCTCGACCCTCGACTGCTCGGCGATCCACAATCCTAGACCCCCTCATGTCACATTTTGTCTAGTGTCAAAGGATTCAACAAAACCAATACTTCA
>LR738715.1:897598907-897620904 GCA_902687465.1 Secale cereale
TATTTTTATTTTTTTGCAAGTTTTTTTGTTTTGTTTTCTGCATTATTTATTTTCTTTTGTTTTTTGCTTTATTTTTTAATTCTTTCTGGTAAAACCAATTACAAACTTTCTGTTAGTGCAAGTAGTATTCAAATTTGAATAGTTTAAATTTGAATTATTTGTTTTCTTTGTTGCTTTATTTATTTTATTTTGTTTCTACTTACAACGAAATACTTATTGTTGCTATTTTTATTTTTTTGCAAGTTTTTTTGTTTTGTTTTCTGCATTATTTATTTTCTTTTGTTTTTTGCTTTATTTTTTAATTCTTTCTGGTAAAACCAATTACAAACTTTCTGTTAGTGCAAGTAGTATTGAAATTTGAATAGTACAAACGGACAATGGTATCATACTCGTCTGTTACAAAGTTGGCATGGTATCATCATAATAGTTGCGGAAAAAAGTCTTCACTTTTTCTTCGCTTGTGTCATTTTCTTATTGCGCCGTAACCATAGATAATCTTCATCGTTTATCAGGATGCTTGGGTCAGCCTTGACTTTGAAGGGAGGAATTTCATGAAACTTTTCATAATATTCGGATATGTCTGTCTTGCCCTCCACTCCCAGGATGCCCCTTTTTCCTGAAAGAACTATGTGGCGCTTTGGCTCATCGTATGATGTATTCGCTTCCTTATCTTTTCTTTTTCTCGGTCTGGTAGACATGTCCTTCACATAGATAACCTGTGCCACATCATTGGCTAGGACGAACGGTTCGTCAGTGTATCCAAGATTTTTCAGATCCACTGTTGTCATTCCGTACTGTGGGTCTACCTGTACCCCGCCTCCTGACAGATTACCCATTTGCACTTAAACAAAGGGACCTTAAAATCATGTCCGTAGTCAAGTTCCCATATGTCCACTATGTAACCTTAATATGTGTCCTTTCCCCTCTCGGTTGTTGCATCAAAGCGGACACCGCTATTTTGGTTGGTGCTCTTTTGATCTTGGACAATTGTGTAAAATGTTTTCCCATTTATCTCGTATCCTTTGTAAATCAATACAGTCGAAGATGGTCCCCTGGACAACAAGTACAACTCATCAAAAACAGTGTTGTCACCTCTGAGACGTGTTTCCAACCAACTGCTGAAAGTCCTGATGTGTTCACATGTAATCCAATCGTCGCACTGCTCCGGGTGTTTGGAGCGCAGACTGTTCTTGTGTTCAACGACATACGGGGTCACCAATGTAGAGTTCTGTAGAACTGTGTAGTGTGCTTGAGACCAAGAATATCCGTCCCTGCATATTATTGAGTCCCTTCCAAGCGTGCCTTTTCCAGTCAGTCTCCCCTCGTACCACGATTTAGGGAGACCTATCTTATTAAGGCCAGGAATGAAGTCAACACAAAACCCGATGACATCCTCTGTTTGATGGCCCATGGAGATGCTTCCTTCTGTCCTAGCGCAGTTACGGGCATATTTCTTTAGGACTCCAATGAACCTCTCAAAGGGGAACATATTGTGTAGAAATACGGGCCCCAGAATGATAATCTCGTCGACTAGATGAACTAGGACGTGTGTCATGATATTGAAGAAGGATGGTGGGAACACCAGCTCGAAACTGACAAGACATTGCGCCACATCACTCCTTAGCCTTGGTACGATTTCTGGATCGATCACCTTCTGAGAGATTGCATTGAGGAATGCACATAGCTTCACGATGGCTAATCGAACGTTTTCCGGTAGAAGCCCCTCAATCCAACCGGAAGCAGTTGCGTCATAATCACGTGGCAGTCATGAGACTTTAGGTTCTGGAACTTTTTCTCTGGCATATTTATTATTCACTTTATATTCGACGAGAAGCCAGTCGGGACCTTCATACTGAGCAGGCATTCAAAGAAGATTTCTTTCTCTTCTTTCGTAAGAGCATAGCTGGCAGGACGTTCATACTGCTTCGGAGGGATGCCGTCTTTTTCGTGCAAACGTTACAGGTCCTCCCGTGCCTCATCTATATCTTTTGTCTTTCCATACACGCCCAAGAAGCCTAGCAGGTTCACGCAAAGGTTCTTCGTCACGTGCATCACGTCGATTGAAGAGCGGACCTCTAGGTCATTCCAGTAGGGTAGGTCCCAAAATATAGATTTCTTCTTCCACATGGGTGCGTGTCCCTCAGCGTCATTCGGAACAGCTAGTGCGCTGGGGCCCTTTCCAAAGATTACGTGTAAATCATTGACCATAGCAAGTACGTGATCACCGGTACGCATGGCGGGCTTCTTCCGGTGATCTCCCTCGCCTTTGAAATGCTTGCCTTTCTTTCGACATTGATGGTTGGTCGGAAGAAATCGACGATGGCCCAGGTACACATTCTTCCTGCATTTGTCCAGGTATATACTTTCAGCGTCATCTAAACAGTGCGTGCATGCGTGGTATCCTTTGTTTGTCTGTCCTGAAAGGTTACTGAGAGCGGGCCAATCCTTGATGGTCACGAACAGCAACGCCTTTAGGTCAAATTCCTCATGTCTGTGCTCATCCCACGCACGTACACCGTTTCCATTCCACAGCTGTAAAAGTTCTTCAACTAATGGCCTTAGGTACACATCAATGTCGTTGCCGGGTTGCTTAGGGCCTTGGATGAGAACTGGCATCATAATGAACTTCCGCTTCATGCACATCCCAGGAGGAAGGTTATACATACATAGAGTCACGGGCCAGGTGCTGTGATTGCTGCTCTGCTCCCCGAAAGGATTAATGCCATCCACGCTTAAAGCAAACCATACATTCCTTGGGTCCTTTGCAAACTCCTTCCAGTACTTTCTCTCGATTTTTCTCCACTGCGACCTGTCAGCGGGTGCTCTCAACTTCCCGTCTTTCTTACGGTCCTCACTGTGCCATCGCATCAACTTGGCATGCTCTCTGTTTCTAAACAAACGTTTCAACCGTGGTATTATAGGAGCATACCACATCACCTTCGCAGGAACCCTCTTCCTGGCGGGCTCGCCGTCAACATCACCAGGGTCATCTCGTCTCATCTTATACCGAATGCACCGCATACCGGGCATGTGTTCAGATCCTTGTATGCACCGCGGTAGAGGATGCAGTCATTAGGGCATGCATGTATCTTCTGCACCTCCAATCCTAGAGGGCATACGACTTTCTTTGCTGCGTATGTACTGTCGGGCAATTCGTTATCCTTCGGAAGCTTCTTCTTCAATATTTTCAGTAGCTTCTCAAATCCTTTTCAGCCACAGCATTCTCTGCCTTCCTCTGCAGCAATTCCAGTACGGTACCGAGCTTTGTGTTGCCATCTTCGCAATTGGGGTACAACCCTTTTTTGTGATCCTCTAACATGCGATCGAACTTCAGCTTCTCCTTTTGACTTTCGCATTGTGTCCTTGCATCGACAATGACCCGGCGGAGATCATCATTTGGTTCCTCTTGATCTTCAGCAGCTTCACCCGTTGCAGCATCATTGGGCACATCGTCTGGTTCCTCTTGATCTTCACCAGCTCCCCCCATTGCAGCATCACCGTATTCAGGGGGCACATAGTTGTCATCGTACTCTTCTTCTTCGCCGTCTTCCATCATAACCCCTATTTCTCCGTGCCTCGTCCAAACATTATAGTGTGGCATGAAACCCTTGTAAAGCAGGTGGGAGTGAAGGATTTTCCGGTTAGAGTAAGACATTGTATTTCCACATTTAGTGCATGGATAACACATAAAACCATTCTGCTTGTTTGCCTCAGCCGCATTTAGAAACTCATGCACGCCCTTAATGTACTCGGAGGTGTGTCTGTCACCGTACATCCATTGCCGGTTCATCTGCGTGCATTATATATAATTAAGTGTGTCAAAAACCATTACAGAACATCATAAATAGATAATTAAGTGACCAAATGGATAAAAGTTCATCATCACATTAAAACCAAAGTACATACATATATAGTTCTCATCTAACAACACATAGCTCTCCATACACATCGAAACTATGTAAAACTTTTCAACGCGAAAACAAATGCGATCATAATCGCAACCAAGGTAACAATTGATCCAACGGCATAATCATACCAAGCCTCGGTATGAATGGCATATTTTATAATCTTTCTAATCTTCAACCACATTGCATCCATCTTGATCTTGTGATCATCGACGACATCCGCAACATGCAACTCCAATATCATCTTCTCGTCCTCAATTTTTTTTATTTTTTCCTTCAAGAATTTGTTTTCTTCTTCAACTAAATTTAACCTCTCGATAATAGGGTCCATCTTGATCTTGTGATCATCGACGACTTCCTCAACATGCAACCCCAATTCCATCTTCTCCTCCTCCATTTTTTCCAATTTTTTGTTTAAGGAAATGTTTTCCTCTTCAACTAAATTTAACCTCTCAACAAGAGGGTCGGTTGGAATTTCCGGTTCAACTACCTCCTAGACATAATAAAACATCTATGCATGTCAGGTTGGTCGGCATAACTATCATAAACACTAAAACAAATAGTTATAAATTAAAGATAATATACCACATCCGAATCGTAGACAGGACGAGGGCCCACGTGGGCGGATATCAAAACCATCGCACTATATAATAACAAGCAATAATAAACGTAAGAAAATTAGACAAATATCTATCTAAAGCAATAATAACAAGCAATAATAAAAGTAAGAAAAGCATGGACATAACAAGAGGCTCACCACGGTGGTGCCGGTGACGAGATCGGTGGGGGCGATCGACGGCGGCGAAGACGGGGACGGGACGTGACGGACCGCTAAACCTAGACAAATCTCGGAGAAAATAGAGCTTCGAGAGGAGAAAAGCTTAACTAGTGTGGCTCAGGCATTCCATCGAACACGTTGTGTGCATAGGAGGTGAGCTAGAGCACCACTAACCCCTCTCCCCCTCGGCTAGAAAAAAAACAGAGCAGTGTGCTCTACTCTTGAGCGAGGGGGTATATATAGGCACCTCATTGGTCCCGGTTGGTGCTACGAACTGGGGCTAAAGGGGTGCCTTTGGTCCCGGTTCATGCCACCAACCGGTACCAATGGTGGTGGGCCAGGAGCAAGACCCATTGGTCCCGGTTCGTCGCACCAACTGGGACCAAAAGGTCCAGACGAACCGGGACCAATGGCCCATGTGGCCCGGCCGGCCCCCTGGGCTCACGAACCGGGTCCAGTGCCCCCATTGGACCCGGTTCTAGATTGAACCGGGGCTAATGGGCTGGACAGGCCTGGACCAAAGCCCTGTTTTCTACTAGTGAGACAATACATAAGCAATATATAAGTATGCAACAGAATGATCGGAAGAGAAAAGTAAGACATTAATAGCATCGATTACATCTAATTTGAACGACTGTCGAAACCAAAGAGACATACTACAAGTTCATTAAAGTTTAATTAAAACATGAGCCAATCGATGTTTCAGAACTAGACACAGCATCACTACTTTGGACTCGACTCAAGGGACCGGAGCGTGGATGAAGCCGCCGTCTATCGTGGGAGTCATGAAATCGCGGGCATTGTCAGTCTGCATTTGTAGCATTGTGTCTATGTCACTGTTGGACGGTTGATTTCTGAGGTAGAACTGCCCCGAGGTACGAAGGACATCTTGATGGATGATTTCCGCAAACTCGGACTGGATGCAAAAGAATTCTTGTCTGATGTCCGCGTCCTGCATTGCCGACACGCTCGAGGCCCAATCTTTGAGTTTACTTGGTAGCAGAAGGTGATGATGGTCCCGTACGATCGCCCGCATGTGATGGATGGCGTAGTAGGCACCCTTCTGACCGCCAGGTGGCTGCTTGACACAGCAGAACGTCGTATTGTGGATGACCAGCCTTAGCCAAACATCATGCCCAATGGACTTGTGCATTTCTCTCACCACTGATCAAACACCGTGCTGCTGATTACGGTTTGTGCCTAGTGTAGCCTCGTCTGGTGCCTTTTCTATTGTCTCCTTGCACCTAGCAGCTATAGGGGTAGTTTCCAACTTGCAAGACATGCTTGGGCCTCCCAGAATGCATGGCAACGCCACGGTCACGCATAGGGTGTGTGCATTGCATGTAGAGCTAGTGCTCAGTGCACTAGACCCCTTGGGAGGCCCCTCACCGAGCTGTGGAACAAGCACCTCCCCCTTCCCGAGCGTTCCCCTTGGCTATTTTAGCGTGCACCCGAGGCCCCCTCGTAGCACGCACCCCTCCCCAAGCCTCTGAGCCCCTCTCTCCGTCTCCAATGGCCGATGACCACCACTCGCCCCCCTCGGCGATTCTAAGAGACGCACCAAGACCCCCCTGGAACCGTCTAAGCGGCCTCCACCCTCCTTTTCTTTAGGGACGCAGTCACGCACCGCTGGCATGGCTCCTTCGAAGCTCTATGGCCGCCATGCCCCGGCCATCGGAGACGGAGTTGCGGGCTGTCCTGAGCAGCCCCGCGGCCAGCCTCGAGCGCGCGCTCGCCGGCCGGCCCTCTGGAGTAGCGAGGAGACGACAACGTCGGGTGGCCTCCTCTGCCTCTGCTTTCGTAATTAGATTCGAACTTGAAGCTTGAGCATACAGACAGTTCATACGCGAGGTGGACACCATGTGAATGTGGCATGATTGGTAAAATGCAAGGAACAAACCGAAGACATGGAAAGAGTCAATGCAAGAGTTCTATAGCAGTACATCAATGTCAAAGGAGAAGGCGTTCTAGAAGATATTCTTGTTTTTGCAAGATCTGTAAACAATGCTTGTTTAAGAAACGTCTCTTCAATGAACAACATGTTCCACATAAAGACATTACCAATAATTATCGAGTTTCGTGAAAAACTGAAATAGAAATAATGACATACCAGAACAAATCATGATCCACATCTTCAAGCACTAACACATGACATAGGCCATTATTTTAGCCAATCGTGACACGACGTTCTCTTGTTTCAGATTTGTTAAGTGGTCAGAAACTGACGAGGCTCCACATTATAACGTGATGGATCTGCTAAGTTCATTTTTTGGGACCCCCGAGTCGTCTCACAGTTCTTGGCTAATTAATAATCCATTATTGTTTAACAATTTCCTAATGAGCAGTTCAAAAAATTTCCGGCCAGTACCACTTGAAAACATTTCCGACCTACAGTTTCAAACATTTCCGACCTACAGTGATCCACTTGTTCATAATTTCTCACAGAACATTTCATTTAGCTATCTACAACCAGACTTGAAGAGGACATGATCCACCTCTTCTGGCACTCTGCATAAGAAGCAGCTCATATGTCATGGCCATTTGTTTAACCCAATCATGACACGGCTTTCTCGAATTCCAGCTCAACAGAACGTGATGGCTCGGGTAAATTAATATCTCGGGTCCCCCACAAGTTGTCTCACAGGTCGTGGCTCATTAATAGTCCGTTGTTGTTTAACATTGTCCAGATGACTTGTTCGATGGCTCTTCATGTTCTTGAACCAACAAGTACCAATAGCCTCCTCGAGCATATTAGAGATCATTGTTAGAGTAGTCTTTATCGTATACGACTCCTAGTCCAAGTCAGCTTTGTAACCTTACCCCAAGTCGGTTTGTACCCTTTTATATACACTTGTATGCCGCACCAAATCAATCAATAAGAATCAGTTTTATTCATCTATCATGGTATCAGATACCGGTCCTAGGGTTTAGGTTATGGCTCCACCAAGGCCGCCGCCGCTGCCACCGCTCGGCTACTTCGAGCGTCGGGCCGCGCTCGTCGCCAAGGCTGCCAACGCTGCAGCCGCCTCTCTCTCGGCCCTCTCCCTAGCTCCACAAAACTCCCCTACACCCATCCTCACCGCACCAATGTCTCTTGCTGACACAATCTCCGACGTCAGCCCATACATCCCCATAGTTCTTGATCTCGCCGCCCAAAACTACTATCATTGGACACATCTCTTCGATCTCCACCTCGGCCGCTGCAGCCTGCGCTCGCATGTCGCCGCCAACTGTCTTCCCCGCCCCGACGATCCGCAATGGTTGAAAGACGATCTCGCAATCGTCCAGTGGTTCTACACCCGCATCACGACCGAGATCTTCAACATGCTCGATCACGACGGCGCCACTGCTGCCAACATCTGGCACTCCCTCCGTCAGCTCTTCCAAAGCAACACCGACGCTCGGAAAAACGCTCTCCACACCGAGCTTCGCAATATGGTGCAAGGAGACGCCCCGGTGAACCTGTTCTGCCAGCGCGTCATGACTATTGGTGATGAGCTCCGCGAACTCGGCGATACCGTCAGTGACTCACAGCTCATCAACATCGTCGTCGTCAGCCTCGGCGAGGATTTTGACAAGCAAGCCTCGTTCATACCAATGATACGGCCTCCTCCCACTCTCGCCCCAAGGTCTTTCACGCTACGGCTCGCCCTCCTCCGCCGCCTACAGCAGCACCGCCTCCCATGCCGGCTCCTGTCGTCGGGCCATCCGCGTCGTCATCCGCTCAACCGCCCCCAGGCTGGCGCCCTAGTCCGAACTACCGCGGCAAAAATCCTATCTACAGGCCGCCGTCGACTCGTTCAGTTCCGCCTACGACATCACCGAGTCCTGCACCACCCACCAGTGCTCCATCGGCGGCTGCATGGCGGCCTCCTCATGATCCTTGGACGGGGCTCGTTCAGGCGTGGCCCATGCCCTGGTCCGCTCCGTCCCCGCTCGGTGCTCCGCCGGCATACTCAGGTGCCTGGCAACCCGGCCTTCGGCCGCCTACTGGTGCTCCCGGGGTTCTCAACCCCCGACAGCCGGCCAATGCCTATCACGCCGCCCCAACGTATGCTCCTTATGTTTATTACTCCACCGATGGCGGCGCTTACTACACACCTCAGTCGGCACTGCTCCCGACGCCACAGCCGGCCAATGCCTCTCACGCCGCCCCGACGTATGCTCCCTATGGTCACTACTCCACCGATGGCGGCGCCTACTACACACCCCAGCCGGCCTTGCTACCTTCACCATCATATCCACCGGCACTGCTCCCGACGCCACCCTCACCTGCGACGCCGAGCTGGGATCAAGCTGCTTTTCTCCAAGCAATGAATAACTTTGCTGCGTAAGGAAACTCAGGTACGGATTGTATCTTTGATTCAGGGGCCTATAGTCATATGTCTGCATCTAGTAATTGGTTATCATCTTGCACTACATCTCCTTTCCCTTCCATTACCCTCGGAGATGGATCATCTATTCCTATATATTGTGTTGGTCAGGCTCAACTTCCCTCTTCCACTAAACCTCTTCTACTTCGTGATGTTCTAGTTGCACCCGCCCTCATTAAAAATCTTATTTCTGTTCGCCAGTTTACTTGCGACAATCTAGTTTCGGCTGAATTTGACCCTTTTGGTTTATCTGTGAAGGATTACCTGACCAAAGCCGAGATCGCTCGCTTCAATAGCTCCGGTGATCTTTACTCTCTTAAAGGAGTTCCTGCCGCCGCCCCTCCAACATCCATGCTGGCCTCCGTCGATCTCTGGCATCGTCGATTGGGCCATCCCAACCCTGCTGTCTTAGCTTCTATGCTTAGTGAATTTACCATATCATGTAATAGGGATTCTCATAATTCTGCATTTTGCGAGTCATGTCAATTAGGCAAACATGTGCGTCTTCCCTTTAGTTCCTCTAGCTCTTGTAGCACTTATCCCTTTGAATTAATACATTGTGATCTATGGACCTCTCCCATTGCAAGTGTTTCGGGTTTTAAATATTACCTTGTTATACTAGATGATTTCACCCACTTTGTCTGGATTTTTCCTCTACACAACAAATCTGAGGTCCATTCTCTCTTTCTTAATTTTCAACGCTATGTGTCTGTCCACTTCTTTCTCCCAATTCGTTTTATCCAATGTGACAATGGTCGCGAGTTTGATAACATAAAAAATCGTACTTTCTTCTTACAACATGGCATCCTTCTTAGATTCTCATGTCCCTACACCTCCCCACAAAATGGTAAAGCCGAACGTTCTCTTCGCACCCTCAATGATATAGTTCGCACTCTTCTCGTTCAATCATCTATGCCTCCCAAGTTTTGGGCTGAAGCCCTACACATGGCCACATTCCTTATAAATATTCGACCTTCTAAAACTAAACCCAACACTACTCCCTATTATTCCCTCTTTCTTTCCCACCCTGACTACTCTGCGGTTCGTGTTTTCGGTTGTCTCTGTTTTCCAAATGCCTATGCCACTTCTACAAATAAATTGTCACCACGATCTATCCCATGTGCTTTTCTCGGCTTCTCTATCGAGCACAAAGGCTATCGTTGTCTCGACCTTCAGACAGGACACGTTCATGTCTCTCGTCATGTCACCTTTGCTGAGCATATTTTTCCTTTCTCACAATGCACTACTGCATCATCCAACACCCCTAGCTCGGCAAACACCCCCTCTCCCCGTCCTTTCCAACTATATACTCCCCTTCCTGAACCCCGTTATGATGAACACAACATACCACCAACAACTTTAACACCAGCCACAACCAATACCAACCCTCCCCTCACCCGACCCGAGACGTCCCCAACACCCTCGACCCCAACACCCTCGACCCCTGCTCCCTCCCCAACACCCCCGGTCCCTGCTCCCTCTCCACCACCCAACCATGCTCCTTCGTCCGACTCTTCCGCTGCGCCGGACTCACCCGTACCCACGTTACCCCCTCGTGATATTCCTACAGCAGTCCCGATTAATGATCATCCCATGCGTACTAGGGCCAAATCAGGATTTCAACAACCCCAAAACCGCCTAAACCTTCATACCACCGTATCTCTCACTTCCCTCCCAAAGAATTACAAAACTGCTCTACTTGATCCCAATTGGGCCGCTGCCATGCAAGAAGAATATAATGCTTTACTTCAAAACAACACATGGCAACTTGTTCCTCGTCCTCCCAACACAAATATTGTTTCTGGCAAATGGATTTTTCGCCAAAAGTTTCACTCCGATGGGAGCCTCTCACGACATAAAGCCAGGTGGGTTTGTCGTGGCTTTTCTCAACAACAAGGAATTGATTACGATGAAACTTTTTCTCCTGTTGTTAAGCCTAGCAACATTCGTACCGTTCTTAGTGTTGTTGTCTCCTCTTCCTGGCCTATTCACCAACTTGATGTTAAAAATGCTTTCCTCCATGGTTCCCTTCAAGAAACTGTCTACTGTCAGCAACCTCTGGGTTTTGAAAATCCATCCTTTCCAACTCATGTCTGTCTTCTTTAGAAATCTCTCTACGGTCTTAAACAGGCCCCAAGAGCTTGGTTTCAACGCTTCTCCTCCTTCATCCAAACAATAGGCTTCACTCCATCTCTCTCGGACACCTCTCTTTTTGTGTATCATCAAAATTCCGACACTGCCTATTTACTTCTCTATGTAGATGATATCATTCTCACCGCATCCTCTCAAAATTTCTTAGATCATATTGTCTCTCTTCTTAGATCTGAATTTTCTATGACTGACCTAGGACTCCTTCATCATTTCTTAGGCATTACTGTTGTTCGAGATTCCTCCAGCCTTTTTCTTTCCCAACGCCAGTATATTCTTGATCTACTTAATTGTGCCGGTATGTTTGACTGTCAATCATCTCGCACTCCTGTCGATACTAGTTTTAAACTTTCGGCTGCCGGTGAACCCTTTTCAGATCCTACTCTCTATCGTAGCCTAACATGTGCTCTCCAATATCTCACCATTACTCGTCCTGAAATCTCTTTTGCTGTGCAACAAGCATGTCTCTATATGCATGATCCACGTGTTCCTCACTATAATCATGTTAAACGCATTATTCGGTATTTAAAAGGAACTCTCAATCATGGTCTCCACCTAAATAATTCTTCTCCAAACTCTCTTACCGCATACTATGATGCAGACTGGGCTGGTTGTCATGACACTCGAAGGTCCACTTCCGGTTTTTGTGTTTTTCTTGGTCCTCGAAAAGACAGGTTACGGTCTCACGTTCGTCTGTCGAGGCTGAGTATCGCGCCGTGGCACATGCCGTTGCAGATACAATCTGGATTCGGCAGTTACTCTCCGAGCAACACAGGCCTATTGAGCAGGCCACTATTGTCTATTGTGACAACATATCAGCAGTCTAGATGACCGGCAATCCAGTTCAACACCGACGCACAAAGCATATTGAGATTGATATTCATTTTGTTCGTGAGAAGGTCGCTCTTGGTCAGGTTCGGGTGCTTCATGTTCCCTCTACGGCTCAATTTGCTGACATTTTCACCAAGGCACTGCCTACTAAGCCGTTTCAAGATATCTGTTTCAGTCTCAACGTCGTCGAGCCTCCTGTTGATACTGCGGGGGGATGTTAGAGTAGTCTTTATCGTATACGACTCCTAGTCCAAGTCAGCTTTGTAACCTTACCCCAAGTCGGTTTGTACCCTCTTTTATACACTTGTATGCCGCACCAAATCAATCAATAAGAATCAGTTTTATTCATCTATCAATCATTAGCTGCTGAATGATTTACAATGTTTTGATCTCTTTTGGTTGACGAAGACTGGGTTTGTTGAATTGGAAACATTGGTCATTTTTTTCTATGTAGGGGCGGCGGTCAGTTTTGGCTATTATCTGGCGTGTTTTCATGTGTATTTTGATGTTGGCTGTGTGCATCCTAGTTATGCAGAGGCCGTGCATGTGCTCATTATGATTGTATCCTCTTGATGCTTCATTTTGAGTTAATTAAATCGACCCTTTGTCGAAATAAAACCATTAAATAAAACCGACACATTACCTAAAAAAAAGTATAACCTACATTACGTCTGCAACCAGCAAGTCATCCTGCATTGTTGAGGTTCGTGCAAAATTGGCTTAGTAAAATCACACTGCCCATTTCATTTAGCTAGCTAGTATGAGCTATGAGTTGACTAGAGCAGAACATGATCGTGATCCACATCTTCAGGCACTCCAACATACCATAGGCCATTAATTTTAGCGAATCGTGAAGCAATTTTATCTAGTCCCAGATTCGCTGAGCACCACACGGAAACTGACAAGGCTCCATGTTCGGTTAACGTGATGCCTCTGCTAAATTAATTTCTGGAGATCCCCCAAGTCGTCTGACAGGCTTCGACTAATTAATACTATTGTTATTTAACAATGTCAAGATCAATATCTCTTCTTCAAATAGTATCCACACGTTATTTGGGACATGGTTAAATGAAGTAGAGACAGAGACAGCGAAATATATCCGTGTAGGAGTATGTGCTATATGAAACAACACGAACGTTTGGTTTTTAACAGGAAAACACACATTCATTTTTTGCAGGTTATCTTCAGGGCCGCTACTTTGATCCGTATGTGGTTGCTACTCACTCCGACGGATGCCAGGAAGCGTATAATTACTGGGTCTACTCGTTGGGAGACGGTAGCTCGGACTGTCTTCAACTGGTTTGGATGATGGTCGTGTAATAGGATAGGAGTTTAGTTTCCTATCTTCTTATATTCCGCCGGTTGAAGTTTTTCCTTGATGATTTTAGCTCTGTGAGAGCCTTATTTTATTTTTGAGAATTTGTTAAACTGAATTTTATTAATAAATTGGCCGCACACATCGCTCTGATGCACACGCTGGGATGTCCTCCTTTTCGATTTATTTTAACACAATGTCCAAAGGAGCCGTTTGATGGCTCATCATGCCGGCCCTTGAATCAACGAATGCCAATAATTAGATCCCTTTACCTCCACTTTGGTATCTGCAAAGCGCACATTATAATGAATGAAACAAAGACCACAATTCATAATTACTTCCTCCGTATTTAAATATAAGTCATTTTAGAGATTTCACTAAGAGACTATTTGCGGAGCAAAATAAGTGAATATACACTTTAAAATATGTTTATATACATCTGTATGTAGCCCCTTATTAGAATCTCTAGAAAGACTTATATTTAAGAATGGAGGGAATAGATCTGAAACTGAAGGACGAGCATGCATATTTACCGATCGATCACACTCTGCATAAGCCAGCTCACATGTCATAGTTATTTTTCCCAACCATGACATGACTTTCTCTAGTTACATCTGAACAAAACATGATGCTTAGGGAAAATCAATATATTGGGACCCGAAGTGATCTCACCGGTCTTGGCTAATTGTCGGTTTGTTGTTGAACATTGTCAAATGAGCTGTTTTATGGCTCTTCATGCCCTTGAACCCACAAGTACAAATAATTTCGCCTCCCTAAGCATATGACAACTCATTACCCATTGAATGATTCTTAATTCATGCTAGCTGTTACTTTTTGAATCTGGATTTGATCATTTTTGTCCATGTCATATACACTACAAAAAACCACTTCCGTGATAATATGTCTTTGTCATAGTGGGTCATATTTTCTGTCAGGCTTGTATATCTATGACGATTTTATGAGAGGATCAAGATAGTCATACATGCGCTATCATACAAGTGTTTCATAACAATAATTAAATTAGCATTCCGGAAGCATCCACTTCCCCGACGATAAATGACATGTCATAGAAGTGATTTCCTCAAGGGTAACCAGCATGTGGCATCCACTGTAACGGGTCACCGTTAACCTATCGGTTTCGGTTTTGGATCCGATAACCCATTAACAGCCCTGACCAATGATGATTTACCATGTGTAAAATTCTCATTCGCCAAAGGATCCACGTGTCGGCTCAATGTTGCGACAGATGTCACTCATTCATTGGATGAGATGCGCCTATGAAACAGTGACACGTGGTGCCCAATAGTGGACCATTTATGTTAAAAACTAGCTTGTTTGACTTGGTCAAAAGTTAGCGCGCATGCCCGTGGAAAGTATGTTAAGGGCCTATTCGTACATAGCCCATTTATAGCCCGGGTAATCACGGCCCATTAGGGCCATACTGGATTTGGCTTAGTAGCGTCATATGGGCCAACCAATATGATTGCAACTTGGTTAAGCTTCCGTCCCATTTCTGGCCGGTGAAGTATTTCGGCCCATATGAGGACCTTTGCATCCCTTGGACCTTTAGTGGCCTTTGCTGATTCTGTGCCATGAAGAATTGTAAGTGGCTTTGGACCCATTAACGGGCCATGGTGATTTCGGCCCATAAAGAACTGTAAATGGCTTTTGACCCACTAACAACCCGTGGTGGTTCTAGCCCATTAGGACCTGTAAAAGGTTTTGGACCCATTAATGGCCCATGAGAATTCTTGCCCGTAAAGAATAGTAAATGCCATTGGAACCATTAATGGCCCATGATTTAGTTGGGCCGCTTATAGCCCGTGTTCCCATTTTTGCCTTTTAAGGGCCCATAGTATCGTGGTGTCATCTCCAGCCCTCGACTACTTTTGGTCTGTTACCAGCCTGTTCTGTTACTGGGCCAAATTCAGGCTATAGTTACATTTGGCCCATTTGTCGCTCATTCATCCATCGGGCCCTTACTGCTCGTCGTTTATTTCAGCCAATTTACGGGCCGTTAGGTTGCTCGGCAGTATAAGACATGTGATGTCTGCCGACCTGTTAATTGGCTGTTATGTTCTGGGCTCATAAACTGTCGGTCTTGCTTTTAGCCCATTTACGACCCATATTGCGAGGGTGTGGACCGCGAGTAGTACGACCCATGTTTGGCCTGTGGATACTGCGGTCCGTAGGAGGCCCATGGTTACCACTACCTGTATGTGGCCCACAGTTATGCCGGCTAGAAACCTGACAAATAGAACTACACTGACTCTTAAGGAAAAATAAACAAGAATATAAGAAAATAAATAAGAAAGCAACTAACATTAGTAGAAAACAAGGCTTTCATCCAGGACGGGGAGGCCCATTAATCCCGGTTCACTCACGAACCGGGACCCATGGGGGCATCGTTCCCGGTTCATGAGGCCACGGGGCCTGCCAGGCCTCGAGGGCCGTTGGTCCCAGTTACAGGCATGAACCGGGACCAATGGGCCTCGCTCCTGGCCACAACCATTGGTCCCGGTTGGTGGCTAGAACTGGGACCAAAGGTTGCCCTTTAGTCCTGGTTCCGCCCATGAACCGGGACCAACACTACAAGAAAATACACTTCCGTGATGATACGTGTTTGTCACAGTAGGTCACGTTTTCTGCCACGCATGTACATCCATGACGATTTTATGACAGAATCAAGATAGTCATACCTGTGCTGTCGTATAAGTGTTCCATGACATTACGAAAATTATCATCACAGAAGTGTCCACTTCCATGACGATAAATCGCGCATCACAGAAGTGCTTTCGTCAAGGGTGACCGACACGTGGCATCCACCGTAACGGAACACCGTTAAGCTATCGGGTCCGGTTTTGGATCCGATAACCCGTTAACAGCTTCGACCGATGGGGATTTTCACGTGTAAAATCATCATTGGTTGGAGGGAACACGTGTCGGCTCGCCGTTGGAACAGATGTCATCCACTCATTGGACCCATAGCGCCTATGATACGTCGACACGTGGCACGGCCCAACAGAGGCCCATTCCTATGAAAAGGGCGACCCGTTTGACTTGGTCAAAAGGTGGCGGGCCAGCCCACGGCAAGCCTGTAAACGGCCTGTTCGCATATAACCCATTTACAGCCCGCTAACCCAGGGACCGTTTACGGCCTATCCGAATTAGGCCCAGTAGCGTCATCTGGGCCGTCCAATATAATTCCAGCCCATTTTAACTTCCGTCCCATGTATGGCCCATGACGTCTTTGGGCCCATATGAGGCCCTTAGTAACCCTCTGCCCATTAACGGCCCGTGGTAAAACTGGCCCGTAATGAACAGTGCCCAAGAGAGGCCCATTCCTGTGAAAAGGCCGGCCCGTTTGACTTGGTCAAAAGGTGACGGGCCGGCCCACGCCAAGCCTGTTAACGGCCTATTCGCATATAGCCCATTTACAGCCCGCTAACCCAGGGCCCGTTTACGGCCTATCCGAATTAGGCCCAGTAGCGTCACTTGGGGCGTAAAATATAATTCCAGCCCATTTTAACTTCCGGCCCATGTATGGCCCATGACGTCTTTCGGCCCATATCAGGTCCTTATTAACCCTCGGATCATTAACGGCCCGTGGTAAAACTGGCCCATACCGAACAGTGTTTTACTTTATACCCATTAACGGCCCATTATTCCATCGGGCCGTTTCCAGCCCATGTTACCTTTCGGCCTTCTCAGGGCCCATTTATTCTTGTCCTCATTTCCAGCATTCGTTTACTTTCGTCCCGTTACTATCATTTTCTGCTTGTGGGCCAAATTCAGCCAGTGGTCGTTATAGTCGGCCCGTTTGTGGCCCGTTAATACGTTGGGTTGTTTTCATAGCGTCATCAAATACGACCGACTAACGACGACCCGTTATGGTCGGCCCATGAATGGACGATTTCAACTCTAGCCCATTTACAGCCATAATGTGGTCTGTTATTGGCCCGTGTTTGGCCAACCCATCATACGGCCCATAGAAGGCCCATTGTGTCTCTGGACCGTATAAGGCCCATCGTTTCTACGGCCCTTAGAAGGCCCATTGTTTCTATGGCCTGTAAGAGACCCATGTTAACTACAATAAATATGTAGCCCATGGTTAATGTGGCCTTGTTAGAAAAATAGGCTATTGCGGCTACTAGCTAATCGCGGAAAAAGAACTGCACTCACTACAAGAAAACAAATAAACAAGACAATAAGGAAATAAATAGGCAAGCAACTTACAATAGGCTATCACGGCTATTACACATATTACATCCACTGGGCATCAAAGTTCGCCACCAGTGCAAATATAGGGAACAAAGCAGCATATAAACGCCGCAGCAAAACAAGTCCAGAACTGAAACCACTTCAGAAGAGCTCAAGAAACAATATCCTGGGTACCCATAATGCTGACAAGATGCTTAGCAAGCTTATTAACTTTCTCCTGTTTGGCACTTAAATCCTCCAGCACTTGCTGTTGCACCAGAAAGTATGCATCTGAATTCAGGAGGACTTCCTCAGTCCTTCGAATAACATCTGACCGATGTCTTTCAACTTGAAATTGAGACTCAAGAAGTCAAACTCATTCAGGCGGCTAGTTTGAAGATCTGGTTAAACAGTCGTAGCAAGTAACTCGAACACTACATTAAGACAGGACTTTGGGGTTGTCTCAGTGTCTTCAATATAGTTTTTATCAGCTTTCTTGGAGACCAACAGGGATGTCTCACTATCTTGAACCTTATCTGCATTACTTACTGTACCATTGCATAACGGGGTACTCTTCTCCAATATTTTATTCGCATTCTAAAAGAGAAAGAAACAAACACATCACATGTTTACAATGTAGTATATGAAACTCATTTTGGTAAACCAATTCAGTAGTAAGGTGGACATGATAACAACATGAAACAAACATATATCTATGTACTATGGTCATTGTATGGTCTATATCATTCTAGTTTATGTTGCCAAATCAAGATAGATACAGTTCGAATCATATCTATTTAAGACAAAGCAGCTTAGACAGAATATAAGTGTGGGAAACTACACAACAATAACAACACTTGTAAGGTACATGGCATGAGAATATAACTGTTTATTCAATTGAAACCGAAATCAACATAGATCAAGTTACAACAACAAACACGTTAAAGAAACGGGTTTAAAACATACCTATTGCACCATTGGAGTTCCAATTGCATCCTTCAAATTTGAAATTAGTTGGTATGAGTAAATAAAGTGATGCAAGAGCAAAGTAGTATGAACCATAGCTACGGAACCTAACCGGAGAACAATTCTTGTTCTGCTTTAAGCGTTGACTTGGGGTTCGGAGTGGTGGTCCTCGTGCTTTGGGCACTACAGTTGCCTTACTAAGTGCTTGTGTTTCGGTGCTCTGTGGTGGAGAGGGTGTTGTGTCAACGGGAACTGGGTTACTATCTGTTGGGGTTGGGGTTAGAAGGGGTGTAGCTGGTTCTTTGTCCAACTGGGTAGGGGTACAATATGCGTGAGTCTAGGTTATGTGTGGTGGGGCTGGTTCTTGGGCAAGTACAACCATGGTTCTATCTCCATCTACAGGTAGCACGATCTTTTCTGAAGACCGTGTTTTTACTCCCACAGATACTGCCATCACCCCGTCCAATTGAAATGGCTGATAAACAAGAAAAGTAATTGAATGTACAGACATTGTAAGATAGACATGTGCAATGGATTGTAGGGAAGAAAACAGGGCATGAAATAATTCACATTTATGTTGTCTAACCAAATAGAATAGCAGGATAAAATTTCACATATATGATGGCTAATTAAACAGGATAGCATGACACACTTTCACATGTATGATGGTTAACTAAACAGGATAGAATGACATACTTCAAAATATGATGACTATGTAAACATGATGACATGATATAACTATACGATGTGTCTATTAAAGTGGTTTGCATGCCATAAATTACAAACATGCCGTCGATGGAAACATGATGGCATGATATAATACACAGATAAAATGACATAATTCAAAATATGATGACTATGTGAACATGATGAGATGACATAACTATATTATGTCTTTAGAAAATGGGTTGGCATGCCATAATTCAGATACATGCTCTCTATGTAAACATCATGGCATGATATAATTCAAATATATGATTTATATACTAAGGAAGTGAGCAGAGGGCAATCGCATATATGATGTGTCAACTAAGGTGATGGCATTCAATATCGTGTATATGATGTAAAAACTAAGCATTGCAATACAACATATGCATGATATGAGTAATATAACCCTGCTAAGTTTGAGCATACACCTCAGGGGGATAATAGGACTGGTCATCTGCCTCTGAATCCTCCTCTGAAGAGCTATCTGAAACCAGCAAGATATCTGCTTAACCAGGTAGCATTGTCTGCTCTGAAGACCTAGTTTTCACTCCAGATTTCTCCTTCACCAATTCAAATGGCTGATGCACAGGAAGAGCAGTTGAATATACAAACATTGTCGACAAAAGCAACGAGAAATACAAAAAAGCACAACATGGTATAATTCACATATATGACGCCTGGCTAAACAGCATGGCATTACATAATTCACATATATAATGCCTTGCAATAAGATAGCATTGCATAATTCACATATATAATGTCTTGCAAAAAGAAGGCATTGCATAATTCACATATATGGTAATTAGACACTAAACATGTGGCATTCAGACAAATCATGTCTAACCTAAGCAAATGACATAGCAATGCAAGATACCATACACACGATATGAGCAACATAACCCGGCCAAGTTAGAGCATGCACCTCGGGGGGAGGGGGGGAATAGGACTGGTCATCTGTCTCTGAATCCTCCTCTGAGGAGTTATCTTCCTCTTGATTACGATCCGAAATGGGTGGAGGGGGGTCTGCCTTTGCGCCCACCATGGAGCGACGTCTGCATGTAATTTTATTGCCCCGCAAGGCTCGTCTATTTTGCTCTACATGTTCAGTTCCATTGTGTACAAGAACTGACATGCATTGGAATAAAACATAGTGAGATTATGTAAGGAGTGCATGCACAAATCCAGAGTGAATGTAGCAAACTGTGGATAGACCCAAAACCAATGATAGCAGGCAGATAATAGCTTTAGTTGAAAATACAGATAATGGCTTCTTTAATGTTTGTTTGCACTCAACATGAAAATCATAGTAGACACCCGAGATTAATCAGATAGTAGACAGATAGTACTGATTGCTGGCCCAATATGTATCCCACAACCATTTAAAAACTCAAGTTTCAGCATAAGTTTGGACCTGAGTCGGAGTCTAATAGGTGAACACGACGATAAAGTAGCATGTCATCATATTAAGCGATGCATAACGTAATCAGACACGGAAGAGTGCAACCTCTCTTGCGGACCCGTGTAGTCCTCGAGGTCATCTGCTCAGTTGATGATGGTAATGCAGTTGTCGTGGCTGCCGGCGGCGGGGAAGAAGATCTGAGGCGGCGAAAGACAGTCTGGAGAGCTGATCCCTGCTGTGGTGAACCCTTCCGTCTTTGGAACACAGCACATCAGGAGCAGGACAAACCACACAAGGTTTTCTTTAGCACATATCTGTAACAGAAGTAATTGTGTAAGGGCTTGTTTGAATTTGAGGATTCTAACAATGCAGGGATAGGAAATAGACAGGCATATGATAGGAATGCACGTGCAAAACAGAGAATTTAAAAACACATGATTTCTGCCAATCTGGGTGTTTGGTTCACAAGTATTGGAAGATCACATGATGCAAAGAAGCATGGTGAGATTAAGTCAAACCACAAGAAGTGTACAACCTCTTTGGCGAAGCCATGTCGATCTCAGCGTGATTGGGTTGGCCGGTGAGGATGCTCCGTCTGACTTGGCTGTCGGAGGAGGGGAAGAAGATCTTAGGTGTCTGGAGATGGAGCCTGAGGTACTGCTCCGCTGTGATGGAGGGTTTCGTCATTGGAGCAGCTCCGGTGAGTTGTACGACGCCGAGGCTGAAGCAGGACAAGAGAGACAACGTTAACCTGAGTGGAATACTAATAGCATCTCCGATAGATGATGTAAAATACATAACCACAAAGTGCTAGATGCATACATCAGCCGCTCATCACTGAACTTAACTGTCGAAACTGAATTTAACTGTCGAAACTGAACTTAACTGTCGAAACTGAATTTTGATGTCAAAACTGAATTTAACTGTCGAAACTGAACTTAACTGTCGAAACTGAATTTTGTTGTCGAAACTGAACGCACTAGAGGTGACGCTACACGTCGGTCGACTGACTTTTTCATCTCTGGTCAGTCGATTTTGCAGCCGTTGGATACGAAATCAAGGGCCCGTAGTTCATCTTCAACCTCCACCCCCCTGAGCCGCCAGCCACCACCAGCCAAACAGCCGCCCCCCGCCGCCCGAGGCCGGTGGTGCGCCACCAGGCCCACCTCGAAAACACTCCCCACCGTTGGTCCGCTGCCGCCCTGGCCATCCCTATAGGCCCCCCGTGCCGAGCTTTTTCTCCAGCGATCCCCACGCCACCGCACAACCACCGCCGGCGACCACCGCCCCCACCCTGAACCCTAAGATAGATAGTGGGGTACCTCTCCGGCGAGCCCCCCTCCCCGCTGCGGCTGGTTTGTCCTTAACTCCGGT
>LR738715.1:897622213-897646745 GCA_902687465.1 Secale cereale
CCCCCACCCCCTGAAAATCGACTGACCCAAAAGCAAGAACAAGAGCAAGAGCAGTAGCGCGAGCAAGAGCAAGAGCAAGAGCAGACCAGGCAGGGGACCGAGAGCAAGAGCAGAGCAGCAGCGCGAGCGAGAGCTAAAGCAGCAGCAACTCCTACTGATGTGGACGTCGCCGCCGAGGGAGCGATGCCATGGAGGAAGTGGCCGGCGACGCCGCCGTGGATGGAGCCGCGCCGTCTCGGCTCAGGACCAAGCGCCAACAGCACCGTAAGATCGAATCAAGAAGAAAATGCGGCGATTAATGTACAACCTCTTTGGTGGCGCCGATCAGGCCGCAGCTTCATCCGAGGACACAGTGATGATGATGCTCTTCTGGTCGTGCAGGTGAAGACGGCGGTGTAGGAATGGAGGTGGTGTGAAAGACGAGGGGAACATCGGGACAGTGATGTCTACTACACAACCTTCTTCTTGTAGACGTTTGTTGGGCCTCTAAGTTCAGAGGGTTTGTAGGACAGTAGCAAATTTCCCTCAAGTGGATGACCTAAGATTTACCAATCCGTGGGAGGCGTAGGATGAAGATGGTCTCTCTCAAAGAACCCTACAACCAAATGACAAAGAGTCTCTTGAGTCCCCAACACACCCAATACAATGGCAAATTGTATAGGTGCACTAGTTCGGCGAAGAGATGGTGATACAAGTGCAATATGGATGGTAGATATAGGTTTTTGTAAACTGAAAATATAAAAATAGCAAGGTAGCAAGTGGTAAACATGAGCATAAACGGTGTTGCAATGATAGGAAACACGACCTAGGGTTCATACTTTCACTAGTGCAAGTTCTCTCAACAAGGATAACATAATTGGATCATATTACTAGCCCTCAACATGCAACAAAGAGTCACTCCAAAGTAACTAATAGCGGAGAACAAACTAAGAGATTATGGTAGGGTACGAAACCACCTTGAAGTTATTCTTTCTGATCGATCTATTCAAGAGTCCGTAGTAACGTTCAATCTATCATAGAGTTTGTACTAGAATAACACCTTACGACATAAATAAACCAAAACCCTAATGCCACCTCAAGTATCCGTGGGCATGATTATACGATATGCATCACACAATCTCGGATTCATCTATTCAACCAACACAAAGAAGTTCAAAGAGTGCCCCAAAGTTTCTACCGTAAATTCAAGACGGAAACGTGTGTCAACCCCTATGCATAGATTCCCAAGGTCACGGAACCCGCAAGTTGATCACCGAAACATACATCAAGTAGATCACATGATATCCCATTGTCACCACAGATAAGCACGTGCAAGACATACATCAAGTGTTCTCAAATCCTTAAAGACTCAATCCGATAAGATAACTTCAAAGGGAAAACTCAATCCATTACAGGAGAGTAGAGGGGGAGAAGCATGATAAGATCCAACTATAATAGCAAAGCTAGCGATACATCAAGATCGTGCCATCTCAAGAACACGAGAGAGAGAGATCAAACACATAGCTAATGGTACATACCCTCAGCCCTGAGGGTGGACTACTCCCTCCTCGTCATGAAGAGCGCCGGGATGATGAAGATGGCCACCGGTCGTGACCCAATGAATTTTTAAGGCATAATTATGTACACGAGGCACATATTCTATCACCTTACGGGGCAGTCGACGGGGGCGTAGCTGCCAATCTTGCTCAGGTTCATCTGAGTTGCCGCACTGAGGCGTGTGCTGGACTCGTTTAGTTATGTCCGCTATTGATAAATTATCCAGCTTGAATAGGCCGTTTTGGACTTCGAATGCTAAGGCCGCAGTGTCCTCCTCCATACGGAGAGAGCACTCCATGTTTCCATTAACCGTGATAACTCCACGTGGTCCAGACATTTTAAGATTTAGATAGGCATAATGCAAGACTGCATTAAAGCGGGCGAAGACCGTTCTTCCGAGTAGAGTGTGACAGCCACTTCAGAACGGAGCTATGTGGAAGATAATTCTTTGCTTCGAAAGTTATCACGAGAGCCGAATATGACCTCCAATGTTAAAGAGCCCGTGCAGCGGGCTTCCACGCCCAGTATCACTCCTTTAAAGGTCGTGCTGCTTGGCTTGATTCTTGACGAGTCGATCCCCATCTTGCAGACAGTGTCCTGATATATCAGATTGAGACTGATGCCGCCGTCCATAAGGACTCGCGTTAGATGGTATCCATCGATTATTGGGTAGAGTACTAGAGCAGCCGAACCCCCATGATGAATACTAGTCAGATGATCCCTGCGATCAAAAGTGATCGGACAAGCCGACCATGGGTTGAATTTGGGGGCGACAGGCTCAACGGCGTAGACATCTCGAAGTGTGCACTTCTGCTCCCTCTTTGGGATATGAGTGGCATATATCATCTTCACTATTTTAATCTCTGGTGGAAATTTCTTCTGCCCCCCTGTATTCGGCTAGTGAGGTTCATAATCGTCTTCGCTCTGAGGTCCTTCCCCATTGTGTTCGGACTTTAGCTTGTTGGTCTACTTGAAGACCCAACAGTTATGGTTGGTATAGTTTGCAGGTTTATCTGGGGTGCCATGAATCTTGCAGGTCCTATCTAATATCTTGTCTAGGCTAGATGGACCATCTTTATTGCCTTTAAACGGCTTCTTCCATTGACCAGGTCTGGAGCCACTGAATCCGGCATTTACCGTTGTATCATCTGGGCTTCCAGAATTATTTCGACGTTTGTTTTTGTTATGTCGTGGCTTTCCATTGCCATCCTCGAGTTCTTCCCAACTCCCAATGGAGTTCTTTGGGAGGCTGTTTTAGCCAGTGCTGAGCTGGTCCTTTCAGCTTGAGGGGTAGATATTTAATGGCGTGGAGATCATCTCCTCGAGCCACGTGGATGTGAAGAATGAAGTCTTCTATCCAGACGGTAGGATCCGTCGTTCCATCGTACGCTTCGATGTTCACGGGTTTGAACCCTTCTGGAAAATCATGATCCAGCACCTCATCGGTGAAGCACAGAGGGTGTGCGTTGCCTCTGCATTTTGCTATGTCACGATGGTTGTGATGTCCGGTATTGACCCTGGACTGATATATTACCGGCGCGATTGGCTTGATAGGTGTTGTCCCGTGCGGGAGCTCGGTCCCTAGGTCCGTATATAAACCTTGTCTTGATAGCTTTTTTGTTCAGGTCCTCACGCAGATCGTGTTTTCGGACTTGAGCCGCATCCTCCTTTCCTTTATGGGGTGGTGGTGCGGTCTTGTCTACACTGTTGCTAGCAACTCTGTCCCGTGTGCGAGGTGGTCGGTCCGGCTTATCGGCGGTGTTATTCTTCGGCGGTATGGGCGCAGCGGCCTCGTCGTCGAATTCGGGCAACAGTTTACGCTTGAGATAGCCTTTGGTTTGGCCGTTGTGGCCATGTTTTTGTTCGGCGTCTAGCTCCTCGTTCCATCTTTCAATGAATGTGTCATGTGCGGCTCGAAGCCGTGTCTGCTGCTTTTTTAGGCTCCTTGCGGTGGCAATAAGCCTCCGATGGAAGCGCTTTTGTTCTAAGGGTTCTTCTAGGACGATATATTCCTCATCGCCCAGGCTAACCTCTTCTTCAGAGACCAGTTCGTAGTTACTGTCTTCGGCATCGCTGTCATCGGACAGTGGCTTCGGACTCTGTTCGCCGTCATCTCGCTCTTCCTGCTCCATCGCTGTGTCTGCGGGGTCTTCGGCTTGTTCCGGAGTGTCACCGTCGTTAGTGACAGTGTTACTATTTCTTCCTTTACGGGATTTAGTTCGGCGCTTTGGACGCTGATGTTTGGGAGGTTCTTCGACGGGCTTGTCCTCTAAGGGATTGTTTTCGCCATCGCCCTCTGCCCCGTTAGGTGTATCCACCATGTATACATCGTATGAAGACGTAGCTGTCCACTGCCCGGTTACGGGCCAGTTTTGATATGGATCCGCTTCGGCTTCGAGGTCCATCCCATCGAAGTCTTCGGAAGCATAGTCAAGTAGATCGGTTAGATCTTCAACCATGGCTACCAAGTGGGTGGTGGGTGGGGAGCAAAATTCTCCATCAGCCTCCAGTTCGAACCGGATATAATGCGCATGTGTGTCCCCATCTAGGGAGAGGGATCTTAACGACTTCTGCATGTCGCTAAAGGGTGAGTGTTGGAAGATATCTGCAGCACTGAATTCGGTGATAGACGCCTGATCTAGCTTGAAGGGCGCAAATGAGCTTGATTCGGAATCTGAGGCCGGAGTTAGGTCCGGGGTTCCAATAACATAGACCCCTCTTATAGTTGGGTCCGTATGCGGCTCCAACGCCGTGGAGTCTACGGCTTCCGTGGCGGGGTTGAGCTTCCCATCCTCGGGCGATGCGATCTGTTTCGGATCTAGGGCTAGAACTGCTACACGTGCTTTTTCCCTGATTCGATGACAGAGCTAGATCATGTTCATCGTGAAGGGAGAGAGAGGTTGCCGCGGGCTCGAATCCGTTGAAGATCAAGTCTCCGCGGATATCAGCATTGTAGTTTAAGCTTCCAAATCTGACATGATGGCCAGGAGCGTAGCTCTCAATCTGCTCGAGGTGGCCTTCAGTGTTGGCGCGAAGCGCGAAGCAGCCAAACACGAAGAGCAGTCCAGGAAGGAAGATTCCCTCGGTGTTGCTGTCGTTGTTGATGACGCGATCCATCAGTCCTTCGGTCGATGACATAGTGGAACTCTCAATGAAAGCACCAATGTCGGTGTCAAAACCGGCGAATCTCGGGTAGGGGGTCCCGAACTGTGCGTCTAAGGATCGATGATAACATGGAGGCTGGGGACACGATGTTTACCCAGGTTCAGGCTCTCTCGATCGAGGTAAAACCCTACTTCCTGCTATATTAATATGGATGAATATGAATACAAGGGTTGATCTACATCGAGATCGTATTGGCTAAACCCTTGAGTGTAGCCTATGAGGATTTGTGTTTCTCTATTAGCCTCTACGGACTAAACCCTCTGGTTTATATACACACCGGAGGGGCCTAGGGTTTGTACATACCATCTTGCAGAGGAAGGAAAGATTACACCCGAACCTAAAACTTGCCATTACATGCATACAGGAGTCCTATCTGTATACAAGAGATGATCTTCGACTATGATCTTCACGGCCCACCAGTCCGGCCCATCAGGAGTTATCCAGCCACATGAGGACCCCTCGATCCAGGACTCCCTCACCGTCCTTAAGAACTGAGTTTTGTGTATGTTATCCAAGAATAGTTACTACCACACATTGGGCCCGAAACCAATGGACCCTCTCGCTTATTAATAGCCTTGATCTCTGTCCAGGAGTTGCAAATAGTTTCTAGTGTTTCTAGGATATGTGTTGGCGGCCGTGCGTAGCGCTGACCTTAGAGGTGGGATATGTTGCGGTAGATACATAGTGGCATGGTGTACCAAGTGGCACCCGGATGGTGGGATGGGAACCCGGCTCACATTGTTTGACGCCGTAAGTGAAACTTTGGCTGGACTTCCTTTACGGATACAACCTCGAATAGGAGATAAACTTGGACTAGCATCTTGCGTGGTTAGTCAGGTTGTGGCCGACACCCTCGCAAGTGCTTCCGCTTGAAGGTTGCCGCGGTACATGACGTGTACATGGTGGTAAGTGGTGAGAGCGTGTGTGAAGAAGTACACCCCTGCAGGGTTGTCAATGATCTATTCAAATAGACGCATCATCGGATATGGACTTCTTGGAGAACTTATGTGGTACATAGATAACTTGAAGTGGATACTATAAAATACGCAAGGTAAGTGTGAGTGTTATGGATGACCTTCTTGTAGGAAGACGGGAGAGGATCCATAGTGGTGTATTGAGTTCCTGAATATGTGGACTCGTGTGCACTTTCTCACCTCAAAGAAAATACTTGTAGTCGTAGTACAGGTTAGCCAAGAGTCAAAGTTGGCTTGTTGCAGTTAAACTCCACTATCCCCTTGTTGCTAATGATGCATATGTAGATAGTTCTGATGTAAGTCTTGTTGAGTACCATTGTACTCATGTGTGCCTATTTATGTTTCCGAAGAGGTGACGTCGGTCTCACTAGTGACTTTTACGACGAGTTCGATGTTGACCTATTAGTTTGGGAATCCCAGACAAAGGTCTAGTTCCTACGGAGTGTCTTTTAGATAGTCAGGCTTCTGAGCCCTTCTTCTTCTCTAGTTGTGTATACTCAGACTTGTTATGCTTTCGCTTGCTTGTATGACTTTGTATTCTAGGCCATGAGACCCATGTTTGTAATATCATGTTATGTAAGGCTCCTTGGAGCCTCATTAATAAATACTTTAGTTGTAGAGTTATGTTGTGATGCCATGTTGTATCTACACATATTCACGCATATTGTGTGTATGTTTGCAATGCATTGGTATGTGTTAGATTCGACACATAGTCATGTGCCTTTGGTAGCCTTACCTACAGGGAAATGCCTCCTAGTACTTCCACCGAGTCTTGGTAGTTCGCTACTGCTCCAGAACACATGGATTGACCGACATATATCCTTCTTTGCTCCTGTGTCTGTCTCAATGGGGAAATATCATGCGGTGTTTACCAAAGTCCTTGTAGCATGCTACGACTTGGTTACACTCGCTGCTGACCGACACATGCATTGCTTGGTTATGTATGCATGTTCATATAGGTTTGTGCCACCTTGGTTTGTGACTAGTCATGTCGACCCGGGTTTTCTGTAATGTGGATGCTAGCGACATAATCATATACGTGAGCCAATAAACGCAAACAGTCTCGGCCAAGGTAAGGCTGCAGCCGTGGGTTACCGTGCGAGAGGCCGCAAAGTGATGTGATTTTTTACATGCTAGATCTATGTGACTTAGGATCGGGGTCCTGACACCCCTCCCTCGATCCACTCAACTTGTGTGACACCCTGGTTTTTCGCCCTTTCTTTTTCTTTTGGATTCCTCTGGATTTTGATTTGGTTTGGCTCTGTGGTCTTGAAACCTGGAAAGATCATCTCTTCTTCCTCTCCGTAATGGCTTGTCACGCCGAAATCTTTCCCAAGGACATGTCATTTCCATCCTAGCCAAAACCCAATTTTCTTTTCTTGGAAATATTTCTTTTTCTATTAAAGAAATAATCCTGTTTGCCCTAAGTTGTGAAGCAACCAACATTTCTGTCATTCCCAAAATTCCCACAAAATTCTCAAAATTCCATTTGACAAAATGGACCTTGGATATGTAAAAATATTCAAGATTCCTGGTGAGAACACCATCCAATGTTTGTTTCTAGTCGGAAATTCAGTTTGGTAAGTAACTACATTTTATATTGTTCCATAATTTCTGAAAGTTTTTACCAGACCATTCCGACACCTATATAAAATCCCTCCATAAAATTTGGGCTCATTTAATTTAGCAAATTGCTCTCAACAATTTCCCCAAGTTTCTGTGCAGAAGAAAGCATTGTGAAGGAAGTACCATTTTTATTTATCCGAATGGTATAAATTTTTATAGTGCCTTCGTATGCTCAAATGATCATCATCCACCAAATTTCAGCTCAATCCAATTATCTGTGTGAGCACAGCTTCGACTTTCACATTCTTGCCCAGTGTGGTACTTTGCAATTGCCCAGTGTGTGCATTGCATGTAGAGCTAGTGCTTAGTGCACTAGACCCCTTGAGAGGCCCCTCACCGAGCTATGGTACAAGCACCTCCCCCTTCTCGAGCCTTCCCCTTGGCTATTTTAGCGTGCACCCGAGGCCCCCTCGCAGCACGCATCTCTCCCCAAGACTCGGAGCCCCTCTCTCCCTCTCCAATGGCCGATGACCACCGCTCGCCACCCTCGGGGATTCTACGAGATGCACCAAGATCCCCCTGGAATCGTCTAAGCGGCCTCCGCCCTCCTTTTCTTCGGGGACGCAGTCACGCACCGCTGGCATGGCTCCTCCGAAGCTCTATGGCCGCCATGCCCCGGCCATCGGAGACGGAGTTGCGGGCTGTCCTGAGCAGCCCCGCGGCCAGCCTCGGGCGCGCGCTCGCCGGCCGGCCCTCTGGAGTAGCGAGGAGACGACAGCGTCGGGTGGCCTCCTCTGCCTCTGCTTTCGTAATTAGATCCGAACTTGAAGCTTGAGCATATAGATACAGTTCATACGCGAGGTGGACACCATGTGAATGTGGCATGATTGGTAAAATGCAAGTAACAAACCGAAGACATGGAAAAAGTTAATGCAAGAGTTCTATAGCGGTACATCAATGTCAAAGGAGAAGGCGTTCTAGAAGATACTCTTGTTTTTGCAAGATCTGTAAACAGTGCTTGTTTAAGAAACGCCCCTTCAATGAACAACATGTTCCAAATAAAGACATTACCAATAATTATCGAGTTTCGTGAAAAACTGAAATAGAAATAATGACATACCAGAACAGATCATGATCCACACACTACTAGGAAAAGGCCTTCTAATGGCGCACCTATTTTGGCCATTAATGGCGCACTACCGGTGCGCCACTAGTGCCACGCCATTAGTTATACTAATGGCGCACCACAGGTGCGCCATTAGTATAGACCACGGTGCGCCATTAGTATGCCTCCCAGGGGGCCATATATACCGAGGTGCTTTGGCATACTAATGGCGCACTCTTGCGTGATGCGCCATTAGTAACTTTGGCATACTAATGGCGCACTGTGGGATGATGCGCCATTAGTATCCTTTGGCATACTAATGGCGCACTGTGATGTGATGCGCCATTAGTATGAATATTAGGTTTTTAAATATTTTTACTTTTCTATTTTTTGCACAGGTTACAAAATGTATTATTGGACAGAATATAGACAGCAGCACACAGCAACAACAGATTCATCGAATACAATAGAAGATTAGTCTCTGAATACAATTCATCATATTAGTCTCCGAATACAATTCATCATATTAGTCTCCGAATTCAAAAGACCGAACAAAGATAGACCATTATATTACAAGTCTCGAGACCGCGAGTAGCGAGTTTGTCTTCACATTACAAGTCGATATCGATCATCTAAACTACCATCACATAGAAGAGAGCTGCACTCATCACGATGAGCATCATCACGATGAAACTCGTCTTCATCCGGATCCTCTAACGCTCCCTCCCCTCTCACGCTAGATAGCGGGCGTATCTAGATTCCGCCTCCGCCCTAGTGGTGTACCCTTTGTAACTGTTACCGCTGAAACGGTGAACCTGTCTCCGACACTCCTCCCAGTCGTCGTAGACACCAGGAACCTTACCCTTGTACACGACATACGACGGCATCTCTATGCACTAGCCAAACGAATCGTTAGTACCAATTCACAGACAATACATAAGCAATATATAAGTATGCAACAGAACGATCGGAAGAGAAAAGCAAGACATTAATAGCATCGATTACATCTAATTTGAACGACTGTCGAAACCAAAGAGACATACTACAAGTTCATTAAAGTTTAATTACAACATGAGCCAATCGATGTTTCAGAACTAGACACAACATCACTACTTTCGACTCGACTCAAGGGACCGGATCATGGATGAAGCTGCCGTCTATCGTGGGAGTCATGAAATCGCGGGCGTTGTCAGCCTGCATTTGTAGCATTGTGTATATGTCACTATTGGACGGTTGATTTCTGAGGTAGAACTACCCTGAGGTACGAAGGGCATCTGGATGGATGATTTCCGCAAACTCCCACTGGATGCGAAAGAATTCTTGTCTGATGTCCGCGTCGTGGATTGCCGACACGCTAGCGGCCCAATCTTTGAGTTTACTTGGTAGCAGAAGGTGATGATGGTCCCGTACGATCGCCCGCATGTGATGGATGGCGTAGTAGGCACCCTTCTGACCGCCAGGCGGCTGCATGATGCAGCAGAACGTCGTATTGTGGGCGAACACGTGCTTGCCGTACTTACGAAGAGGCCTGGTGAAGGTGCCTCCAGATTTGGCGTAGCCGGGGAGAACATCATCAAGAACTTTCTTGACATTTGTGTAGTCTACCATCGACTGACGGTCCGAGTCGAAATACATGGCCATGGAATATTTCGGGCTTAGGAGGATGAGTGTGCAATGTGTGTCACTGCACAAAACAAGGAATGTTAAAAGAAAAACGATCGAAATCTAAGAATTCATATGTTACGGGGCGGTTGAGGGGACGACTTACTCGAGAAAGTAAGGCACGAAGAAATTATCCTTATCTCGGTTTGCCAGAATGACGCCTTCGAGGTAAGAAATCGCGACTTGCCAGTCCCCAGCGCTGCCCAAGATCTTGGCACGCATGTAGAAGGGGTCGACTATCACGATGTCCGGGGTCTTGTCTCTAATGATCCGCATCTCCATACTCAGCGAAAATAGCCGAACGAAGGTGTAGTGCAGCGGATGAAGGTTAAACATAGCGAAGATGTCATCAAACCGCAGGACGATCGTACCCTCGATGGAGTCATCCACAAAGCCCTTGCCCTCTGGCACCTTGGCCGCGAAAACCGGGTATGCCACATCCTTCTCTTTGAGATGCCGCTTCTCCAAAGAAATAACACTGTCATGCAGACTCCACATAGCACCGGTTGTAGCATTGAGCATATTAGTCGGTAGCATCGGCCTACCCGCCACATGCACCCTCCTCATTATATCCTCAGGTGAAGGTGACCCGTCCTGAGCACGGATCGTACTCGGTGCTGGCTGGCTCGCACCCTTGTTACTCTTTCTTTTCCGTGCCTTCTTCTTCTCCTGTAATGGGACCGAGTTCTGCTCACAGACCGCCTTCTTGAGTGTGTTGGGGCTGATAATATTTCGCACCTCGGCTATCTGATGCTCGGTGAAGTCGGCAGCTGGAGGCGTCTCCTGAGAACTGAACGACAGACGACGCCTGTTGCAACTTGGTTTCTCCGTGGTACCAGCTAGATCACGCACGTCTTTTGTAGGTTTGGGTTCTTGAGAAGGAGGCCCCATGAATTCACCATCGTACCCATGATCGGCAAAGTACTCATCGACGTTGGCAAATGTATCATCATCGTTGTTGTCGTCGTCGTTCGGATCCTGTGCCATATGCATGTTCGGATCCAGTGCCATAGTGATGTCCGGCACCGTTGCGGCGGTCTTGCCATGGCTTTGCGTCGGCACAACTCGCGGTGTTATCTTTGGGATGGTGTCCCCCGCCCCCAAACAAATCTGGCTCTTCGGCAAAAGCAGGGGCCAGCTTAGGCAGGCGCTGAGGGTCATCACATCATCTTCGTCGGCCCCGACGGGTCGAATCGGAGGTAACAACTCGTCGCAGCCTGGCAGCACCCGAACCAGTTGAACCCTATACAAGGTGGGTGGCGTCGGAGTACCGTGGAACATGGGGTTGCCCGGTTGAATGATTTTGCCCTTGGCGACATCGACCAACTCGTTGTTCACGAAGTGCAGGAGAGTGCACGGAACGTCGGCTGCGCCCTGCGAAAACATGTAGGGCGTCAGGGATGCCCAGTCAAAGGCAAGGAGATGAAGTCCTCGGCCGAGAGAGGCTTAATGAGTTACCGTGATGATGGCGTCGAGCTTGGCTAATGTCGAGGCACCGCCAACGGCGGGCGTGCAATTGATGGAGGGGCCGCTTGCTGCACAGGTGCCGGCCGGCATACACCCGGGTGCATTAAGCTCCCGTGCCGACGTCGGAGACACCAATGCCGCCTCCGCCGGAGACACCAATGGCCCCGCCATCGCGTTCTGCGAGTTGCTGGCCGTGAAGTTGGGAATCGGGGGCGGCCCCTATTGGCCGCCCACAATCCACGTCGTCAGCCCCTGAATCAAGGTAGGCATAATGCCGGTGAGTGTCGATCCCAGTTGTAGTTGCACTTGCTCTTGGACAATCTCCGGAATCCGCGCCACTTGTGCCTTGAGTCCTTGAACCTCGCGCGACTGGCTTTCCGAGCTGGTCTTTTTCTCCTTTCTCCCACCAGCGTTATAGTATGACGACCATTTTGTGGACAAGCCTTTGCCGGCCACACGACCAGCTGACGACGGCTTACTAAGCTTATCCTGTTTTTCATTACATTCAACGCCCTATTTAGAGTGGTGTCCCATGGGTTGCTCTTAGTCGACCCCGCGCTAGTGCTTTTAGTCGCCTGCGGAAGGAATGTGAACCATTTAGAAATTTGGCTTCATTAATTAGAATGCAACCATATGGAGCTAATTACGCGGGGGTCTATTCCTTACCAGAACAAGGTCAAGCGCCCTGGTCTTCGAACAGGGGCGGTAGGCCTTGCTCGGCATGCTCCGCCTCCTCCTTGTCCCATATAGGCTCCGCCATTCTGTAACCGCCGGGACCGAGTGTGTGTTCCCCTAAGTTCAGCTCCCGCATTTCTTTCCCCCATGGTTGCGGTGCTCTCGCACTTGATCTTGAAGTCGTTGTAGTCATCTTCGGTGATCGAAGGATTTTTCTCCTTGATCTTCTCATAACTAAAACCTTTGTCAATCATTCTCTTCACCGTGCTTTTCCAAGTAGACAGGGCCATGCTCATCCTCGTGAGGGCGGCATTGTTCACTTTATTCCCTTTGAGGCTTGTGTTTTCAAATTCAGCGGGGAACTTGTATCGTCCGTGCAGCTTCGTGAAGAGGAGGTTGCGCAAAATCCCTCAGTCATGATGCCTCAGGTTCTCGGTGTTGATCGAGACGCTGCTCCGGAGAATGCACCCGAGCTGAAGCGAGTACCCCTTGACTATTCGTTCGGGCGCCGTTGGATTCCCGTCGGAGTCCACTTCAGTAAATTCCTCCTTGACGGTGCGGAGCACGGTCGGGCGCCGGTCCTATCGTTGCCTCTTCAGTTGGCTGACATCTGTGCGTGCGTCGCCATCATCAGTGGTGGCATCTGTTGGAAATATGCCCTAGAGGCAATAATAAATTGGTTATTATTGTATTTCCTTGTTCACGATAATCGTTTATTATCCATGCTAGAATTGTATTGATAGGAAACTCAGATACATGTGTGGATACATAGACAAACACCATGTCCCTAGTAAGCCTCTAGATGACTAGCTCGTTGATCAATAGATGGTTACGGTTTCCTGACCATGGACATTGGATGTCATTGATAACGGGATCACATCATTAGGAGAATGATGTGATGGACAAGACCCAATCCTAAGCCTAGCACAGATCGTGTAGTTCGTATGCTAAAGCTTTTCTATATGTCAAGTATCTTTTCCTTAGACCATGAGATTGTGCAACTCCCGGATACCGTAGGAATGCTTTGGGTGTACCAAACGTCACAACGTAACTGGGTGGCTATAAAGGTGCACTACAGGTATCTCCGAAAGTGTCTGTTGGGTTGGCACGAATCGAGACTGGGATTTGTCACTCCGTATGACGGAGAGGTATCTCTGGGCCCACTCGGTAGGACATCATCATAATGTGCACAATATGTGATCAAGGAGTTGATCACGGGATGATGTGTTACGGAACGAGTAAAGAGGCTTGCCGGTAACGAGATTGAGCAAGGTATCGGTATACCGACGATCGAATCTCAGGCAAGTGCTATACCGATAGACAAAGGGAATCGTATACGGGATTGATTGAATCCTTGACATCGTGGTTCATCCGATGAGATCATCGTGGAACATGTGGGAGCCAACATGGGTATCCAGATCCCGCTGTTGGTTATTGGCCGGAGAGTTGTCTCGGTCATGACTACATGGTTCCCGAGCCCGTAGGGTCTACACACTTAAGGTTCGATGACGCTAGGGTTATAGGGAAAGTATGTACGCGGTTACCGAATGTTGTTCGGAGTCCCGGATGAGATCCCGGACGTCACGAGGAGTTCCGGAATGGTCCGGAGGTAAAGATTCATATATGGGAAGTCCTGTTTTGGTCACCGGAAAAGTTTCGGGCGATATCGGTAATGTACCGGGACCACCGGGAGGGTCCCGGGGGTCCACCAGGTGGGGCCACCAGCCCCAGTAGGCTGCGTGGGCTAAGTGTGGGAGGGGACCAGCCCCAAGCGGGCTGGTGCGCCCCCCCACCAAGTCCCTAGGCGCATGGAGAGTGGAGGGGGGCAAACCCTAGGTCCAGATGGGCCTTAAGGCCCACCCTAGGGCGCCCCCTCTCTTCCCCCCCCCCTTGGCCGCACCCTAGATGGGTTTTTGGGGGCTGCCGCACCCCTAGGGGTGGGAAACCCTAAAGGGGGCGCAGCCCCCCCTTCCCCCTATATATATGTGAGGTTTTGGGGCTGCTAGACACACGAGAACGTCTCCCTCTTGGCGCAGCCCTACCCCTCTCCCTCCTCGTCTCTTGTAGCGCTTGGCGAAGCCCTGCTGGAGTCCCGCGCTCCTCCACCACCACCACGCCGTCGTGCTGCTGTTGGATGGAGTCTTCCCCAACCTCTCCCTCTCTCCTTGCTGGATCAAGGCGTGGGAGACGTCACCGGGCTGCACGTGTGTTGAACGCGGAGGCGCCGTTGTTCGGCGCTTAGATCGGAATCAACCGCGATCTGAATCGCAGCGAGTATGACTCCTTCATCCGCGTTCTTGCAACGCTTCCGCATCGCGATCTACAAGGGTATGTGGATCCGACTCTTCCCTCGTAGATGCATCTCCTAGATTGATCTTGGTGAGCGTAGGAAATTTTTTGTTTCCCATGCAACGTTCCCCGACAGTGGCATCATGAGCTAGGATCTTGCGTAGATGTTTTCACGAGTAGAACACAAAGGGGTTTGTGGGCGTTGATGTTTAGATTGCTTCCCTCTTTGGTCTTTCTTGATTCAGCGGCATTATGGGATGAAGCGGCCCCGGACCAACTTTACATGTCCACGTACATGAGACCGGTTCCATCGACAGACATGCGACTTTTGTTGCATAAGATGGCTGGCGGGTGTCTGTCTCTCCTATCTTAGTTGAATCGGATTCGACGAAGGCGGTCCTTGTAGAAGGTTAAATAGCAACTTAAATATCACCGTTGTGGCTTTGCGTAGGTAAGAAGCGTTCTTGCTAGATACCCATAGCAGCCACGTAAAACATGCAACAACAAATTAGAGGACGTCTAACTTGTTTTTGCAGGGTATGTATGTGATATGATATGGCCAAAGACATGATGAGATATATTTGATGTATGAGATGATCATGTTGTAATAGTTAATATCGACTTGCATGTCGATGTATGCGGCAACCGGCAGGAGCCATAGGGTTGTCTTTAATTTTTGTATGACCTGCGTGTCAATCATTAAGCGCTATGTAATGCTTTACTTTATCGCTAAACGATAGCAATAGTAGTAAGAGCATGGTGGGCGCGCGACAACCCCGATGGCGACACGATGATGGAGATCATGATGATGGGGATCATGGTGTTACGCCGGTGACGATGGAGATCATGCCGGTGCTTTGGAGATGGAGATCAAAAGCACGAGTTGATGGCCATATCATGTCACTTATGATTTGCATGTGATGTTAATCCTTTTATGCATCTTATTTTGCTTAGGACGACGGTAGCATTATAAGATGATCCCTCACTAAAATTTCAAGATGAAATTGTGTTCCCCCCGAGTGTGCGCCGTTGCGAAGGTTCGTCGTTTCGAAGCACCACGTGATGATCGGGTGTGATAGACTCTACGTTCGCATACAACGGGTGCAAGCCAGTTTTGCACATGCAGAACACTCGGGTTAGACTTGACGGGCCTAGCATGTACAGACATGGCCTCGGAACACGGAAGACCGAAAGGTCGAGCATGAGTCATATAGTAGATATGATCAACATGAAGATGTTCACCATTGACACCACCTCATCTCACGTGATGATCGGACTTGGGTTGGTGGATTTGGATCATGTCACGCTCGGATGACCAGAGGGATGTCAATTTGAGTGGGAGTTATAAGTAATTTGATTAGTTAAAACTCACTTATCATGAACAATAGTCTAAGTTGTCTTCGCAAATTATGTTGTAGACCAATAACTGCGTTGTAGCTCCCTGTTTAATACGATCCTAGAGAAAGACTAAGTTGAAAGATATTGTAAGCAATGATGCGGACTGGGTCCGTAGTCCGAGGAGTGTCCTCACTGCTGCACAGAAAGCTTACGTCTTTGATGCACCGCTCGATGTGCAAACCCCTACAACGTTGTCTGTGGATGTTGTGAACACCTGAGAGAGACGTCCTGATGACTACTTGATAGTTTAGTGCACCATACTTTACGGCTTAGAATCGGGATTCCAATGACGTTTTGAACGCCATAGAACATATGAGATGTTCTAAGAGCTGAAATTGGGATTTCAGGCTCATGCCCGTGTTGAGAGGTATGAGACCTCTGACAAGTTCTTTTGCCAAAAAGATGGAGGAGAATGGCTCAACTAATGAGCATGTGCTCAGAATGTCTGGGTGCTGAAATCACTTGAACCAAGTGGGAGTTAATCTTCCAGGTGAGATAGTGGTTGACGGAATTCTCTAGACACTATCACCAAGCTACTAGAACTTCGTGATGAACTATGACATGCAAAGGATGGTGATAATCCCGGTGCTGTCAGCGGTTCTTAGTACCGCAAAAGTAGAGATCAAGAAGGAGCATCAAGTGTTGATGGTTTAACAAGACCACTGGTTTCAAAAGGGTAAGGGCTAGAAGGGAAACTTCGTGAATGGCAAACCTGTTGTCGCTCTGATGAAGGAACCCATGGTTGAACCCAAACCTCGAGACTAAGTGCTTCTATTGTAAGGGGAACGGTCACATGGTAGCGGAACCACCCCAAATACATGGTAGATATGATAGCTGGCAACTTCAACAAAGTATATTTGATATACGTGTTATTGATGTGTACCTTAGTAGTACTCCTTGTAGCACCTGGGTATTGGATACCGGTTCAGTTGCTATTATTAGTGACTTGAAGCAAAAGCTACGGACTGAACGGAGACTAGCTAAGGGCGAGGTGACGATGTGTGTTGGAAGTGTTTCCAAGGTTGATGAGATCACCATCGCACACTTCCTCTATTTTCGAGATTAGTGTTGAACCTAGATAAAAGTTATCAGGTGTCTACGTTGAGCATGAAAATGATTAGATCATGTTCATCGCAATACGGTTATTCATTTAAGTTAGAGAATAAAGGTTATTCTGTTTACATGAATAATACCTTTATGGTCATGTACCCAATGGTTCGTTGAATCTCGATCATGGTAATACACATAATGATAATATTAATGCCAAAAGATGTAGAGTTAATAATGATAGTACCACTTTCTTGTGGCACTGCCGCTTAGGTCATTTTGGCATAAAATGCATGAAGAAACTCCATGCTGATGGACGTTTGGAGTCACTTGATTTTGAATCGCTTGACACATGCGAGCCATGCCTCATGGGCAGGATGACTGAGATCTCGTTTTCAGGTACAATGAAACGGGTAAGTGACTTATTGGAAATTATACATGCTGATGTATGTGATCCAATGAGAATTAAGGCGTGTGGTGGATATCGTTATTTTCTCATCTTCACTGACGATTTGAGTAGATATGGTATATTTACTTAATGAAGCAAAAGTCTGAAACGTTTGAAAGGTTCAAAAATTTCAGAGTGAAGATTAAGAATCATCATAACAAGAAGATCATGTTCCTACGATCTGATCAAGGGGTTATTATCTGAATTATGAGTTTGGCAATCACTTAAGACATTGTGGAATTGTTTCGCAGTTGAAGTCCCCTGGAACACCACAGTGTAATGGTGTGTCCGGACATCGTAATCGAACCTTATGAGATATGGTGCGATCTATGGTGTGTCTTACCGATCTACCGCTATTATTTTGAGGTTATGCATTAGAGACAGCTGCATTCACTTTATATAGGGCACCATCTAAGTCCGTTGAGACGACGTCGTATGGTTTGGCAAGAAACCAAAGTTGTCGTTTTCTTAAATGTTTGGGGCTGCGATGCTTATGGCTTCAGCCAGGAAAAGCTCGAACCCAAAGCGGACAAATACATCTTCATGGAATACCCACTGGTAACGGTTGGGTATACCTTCTATCTCAGATCCAAGGACAAAAATGTTTGTCGCTAAGAATGGGTCCTTTCTCGAGAAGGAGTTTCTCTCGAAAGAATTGAGTGGGAGGAAGATAGAACTTGATGAGGTTGTCGAACCCTCACTTCAACCGGAGAGTAGTGCAACACAGAAAGATGTTTCTGTGGAACCTACGACAGTTGAAGAGGATACTAATGATAATGATCATGAAGCTCCAGATCAAGTTGCTATCGAACCTCGTGGGTCGACAAGGATGTGTACTACTCCTGAGTGGTACGGTGATCCTGTCTTAGAGGTCATGTTGTTGGACAACGATGAACCTACGAACTATGGAGAAGCGATGGTGGGCCTATATTCCGACAAATGGTTAGAAGCCGATAAATCCGAGATAGGATCCATGTATCAAAACAAAGTATGGACTTTGGTGGACTTACCCTATGATCGGCAAGCCATTGAGACAAATGGATCTTTAAGACTAAGACGGACGTGGACGGTAATGTCACCGTCTATGAAGCTCGACTTGTGGCGAAGAGTTTTCCACAAGTTCAAGGAGTTGACTACGATGAGATTTTCTCACCCGTAGCGATGCTTAAGACCGTCGGAATCATGATTAGCATTAGCTGCATTTATGAAATCTGGCAGATGGATGACAAAACAAGTTTCCTTACCAGTTTTCGTAAGGAAAGGTTGTATATGATAAAATCAGAAAGGTTTTGTCGATCCTAAGGATGCTAAAAGATATGCTAGCTCCAGCGATCCTTCCATGGACTAGAGCAAGCATCTCGGAGTCGGAATATATGCTTTGATGGAGTGATCAAAGTTTTTGGGTATACAAAGTTTGTTAGAAACTTGTATTTACAATAAAGTGAGTGGGAGCACTACAACATTTCTGATAAGTATATGTGAATGACATATGGTTGATCCGAAATGATGTAGAATTTCTGGAAAGAGTAAAGGGTTGTTTGAAAGGTATTTTTCAAAGGAAGACCTGGATAAAGTTGCTTACATAATTGGGCATCAAGATCTATAGAGATAGATCAAGACGCCTGATGATACTTTCAAAAGAAACACACACCTTTGACATGATTTTGAAGGAGTTCAAAATAGGTCAGTCAAAGAAGGAGTTCTTGCCTGATTTGTAAAGTGTGAAGTTGAGTAAGACTCAAAGCTTGACCACGGCAGAAGAAAGAGGAAGGACGAAGGTCGTCCCCTATGGTTTTGTCATAGGCTCTATATGATATGCCATGCTAAGTACCGCACCTGATGTGTGCCTTGCCACATGTCTGGCAAGAGGGTACAAAGGTGATCCAGGAGTGGATTACTAGATAGTGGTCAAAATTATCCTTAGAGGAATAAGGAAATGTTTCTCGGTTATGGAGGTGATAAAGAGTTCGACGTAAAGAGTTACGTCAATGCAAGCTTAACACCTATCCGGATAACTCTAAGTGGAGATACCGGATACGTATAATGGAGCAACAGTTTGGAATAGCTCCAAGTGGAACGTGGTAGCAGCATCTACGATATGACATAAAGTTTTGCGAAGTACATAGGGATCTGAATGTTGCAGACCCGTTGACTACAACCTCTCTCACAAGCATAACATGATCAAACACAGAACTCATTGAGTGTTAATCACATATTGATGTGAACTAGATTACTGACTCTAGTAAACTCTTTGGATGTTGGTCACATGGCGATGTGACCTGTGAGTGTTAATCACATGGCGATGTGAACTAGATTATTGACTCTAGTGCAAGTGGGAGACTGTTGGAAATATGCCCTAGAGGCAATAATAAATTGGTTATTATTGTATTTCCTTGTTCACGGTAATCGTTTATTATCCATGCTAGAATTGTATTGATAGGAAACTCAGATACATGTGTGGATACATAGACAAACACCATGTCCCTAGTAAGCCTCTAGATGACTAGCTCGTTGATCAATAGATGGTTACGGTTTCCTGACCATGGACATTGGATGTCATTGATAATGGGATCACATCATTAGGAGAATGATGTGATGGACAAGACCCAATCCTAAGCCTAGCACAGATCGTGTAGTTCGTATGCTAAAGCTTTTCTATATGTCAAGTATCTTTTCCTTAGACCATGAGATTGTGCAACTCCCGGATACCGTAGGAATGCTTTGGGTGTACCAAACGTCACAACGTAACTGGGTGGCTATAAAGGTGCACTACAGGTATCTCCGAAAGTGTCTGTTGGGTTGGCACGAATCGAGACTGGGATTTGTCACTCCGTATGACGGAGAGGTATCTCTGGGCCCACTCGGTAGGACATCATCATAATGTGCACAATATGTGATCAAGGAGTTGATCACGGGATGATGTGTTACGGAACGAGTAAAGAGGCTTGCCGGTAACGAGATTGAGCAAGGTATCGGTATACCGACGATCGAATCTCGGGCAAGTGCTATACCGATAGACAAAGGGAATAGTATACGGGATTGATTGAATCCTTGACATCGTGGTTCATCCGATGAGATCATCGTGGAACATGTGGGAGCCAACATGGGTATCCAGATCCCGCTGTTGGTTATTGGCCGGAGAGTTGTCTCGGTCATGACTACATGGTTCCCGAGCCCGTAGGGTCTACACACTTAAGGTTCGATGACGCTAGGGTTATAGGGAAAGTATGTACGCGGTTACCGAATGTTGTTCGGAGTCCCGGATGAGATCCCGGACGTCACGAGGAGTTCCGGAATGGTCCGGAGGTAAAGATTCATATATGGGAAGTCCTGTTTTGGTCACCGGAAAAGTTTCGGGCGATATCGGTAATGTACCGGGACCACCGGGAGGGTCCCGGGGGTCCACCAGGTGGGGCCACCAGCCCCAGTAGGCTGCGTGGGCTAAGTGTGGGAGGGGACCAGCCCCAAGGGGGCTGGTGCGCCCCCCCACCAAGTCCCTAGGCGCATGGAGAGTGGAGGGGGGCAAACCCTAGGTCCAGATGGGCCTTAAGGCCCACCCTAGGGCGCCCCCTCTCTCTCCCCCCCCTTGGCCGCACCCTAGATGGGTTTTTGGGGGCTGCCACACCCCTAGGGGTGGGAAACCCTAAAGGGGGTGCAGCCCCCCCTTCCCCCTATATATATGTGAGGTTTTGGGGCTGCTAGACACACGAGAACGTCTCCCTCTTGGCGCAGCCCTACCCCTCTCCCTCCTCGTCTCTTGCAGCGCTTGGCGAAGCCCTGCTGGAGTCCCGCGCTCCTCCACCACCACCACGCCGTCGTGCTGCTGTTGGATGGAGTCTTCCCCAACCTCTCCCTCTCTCCTTGCTGGATCAAGGCGTGGGAGACGTCACCGGGCTGCACGTGTGTTGAACGCGGAGGCGCCGTTGTTCGGCGCTTAGATCGGAATCAACCGCGATCTGAATCGCAGCGAGTACGACTCCTTCATCCGCGTTCTTGCAACGCTTCCGCATCACGATCTACAAGGGTATGTGGATCCGACTCTTCCCTCGTAGATGCATCTCCTAGATTGATCTTGGTGAGCGTAGGAAAATTTTTGTTTCCCATGCAACGTTCCCCGACCCCGCGCTAGTGCTTTTAGTCGCCTGCGGAAGGAATGTGAACCATTTAGAAATTTGGCTTCATTAATTAGAATGCAACCATATGGAGCTAATTACGCGGGGGTCTATTCCTTATCAGAACAAGGTCAAGCGCCCTGGTCTTCGAACAGGGGCGGTAGGCCTTGCTCGGCATGCTCCGCCTCCTCCTTGTCCCATATAGGCTCCGCCATTCTGTAACCGCCGGGACCGAGTGTGTGTTCCCCTAAGTTCAGCTCCCGCATTTCTTTCCCCCATGGTTGCGGTGCTCTCGCACTTGATCTTGAAGTCGTTGTAGTCATCTTCGGTGATCGAAGGATTTTTCTCCTTGATCTTCTCATAACTAAAACCTTTGTCAATCATTCTCTTCACCGTGCTTTTCCAAGTAGACAGGGCCATGCTCATCCTCGTGAGGGCGGCATTGTTCACTTTATTCCCTTTGAGGCTTGTGTTTTCAAATTCAGCGGGGAACTTGTATCGTCCGTGCAGCTTCGTGAAGAGGAGGTTGCGCAAAATCCCTCAGTCATGATGCCTCAGGTTCTCGGTGTTGATCGAGACGCTGCTCCGGAGAATGCACCCGAGCTGAAGCGAGTACCCCTTGACTATTCGTTCGGGCGCCGTTGGATTCCCGTCGGAGTCCACTTCAGTAAATTCCTCCTTGACGGTGCGGAGCACGGTCGGGCGCCGGTCCTATCGTTGCCTCTTCAGTTGGCTGACATCTGTGCGTGCGTCGCCATCATCAGTGGTGGCATCCTCGGCGGCACCATCAGTGGTGTCATCCCGGACGGCACCATCAGCGCGGTCATCCTCGGCGGCACCATCAGTGGTGTCAGGATCGGTGTCTTTTGCGGCGTCCTCATACAAGTGAGGTTGTTCCTCCATCTCCTGGGACAGCTCCCAGAATGCCTTGCCGCCCGAACCGCCGGCCTCATCGTTGTGGGCCATGTTTCTCTCTAAATAGGAAAAAGTTTGGTCAAAAAGTTGGTTATTGTCAAGGAACAAGATCATGGTCTCATCATTTAGGGTTTGTCGACACCGAGGCATCCTAAAAGCTAAGCTTTTATCAGTGAGGGTTTTTCGACACTGAGGCACCCTAAAAGCCTAAGCTTTCATCATTTAGGTTTTTATCGACACCGAGGCACCCTAAAAGCCAAGGTTTTATAATTTATGGTTTGTCGACACCGAGGCATCCTAAAAGCTAAGCTGGGAAGGAGAATTCTAAGTTGGGCCTAATCACTTGGCTCTATTGCCGCCTATTGTTTAATGCAGCAAGAATAAAGGGGCAGTTGATCCTACTTAATTAAGTACTAAGATACCACGGCCCATGCATTAGTCACAAGTACCCCATATGTCCTATTTTTAGCAAAGTCATGCTAAAATTCACGGAAATTTCAGCATGACCTTTGCTGAAAATAGGACATATGGAGTACCCGAATTTGCCGGAACGGTAGTTAATCGACATTCCAGCAAACTCAAGGGCCTCTCGGGGTACCTGCAAAATCATCACGACACGATGGTCGGAGATAAAACCCAGCAAAAAGCTGCTCCAGGTTCACCAATTGACTGATACTCATGGATAAGCCAAGTAAACTACAACTACCAAAACAAGAAACAGACAAACTGATATATAATGTCAAGCATGTCTAATACCAGCAGTTAATTGTAGCTTTTGCTTTTCAGTGCCAAATTCTAGCTAGTACCAGCAGTTAATTAGGTTAATTACCCACTGTTAATAACAACACATATTTTAGCTAGCTATTACCAGTGCTATAACCCAGCAGTTAATTAGCTTTTGCTTTTGATTTTTAGTGCCAAATTCTAGCTAGTACCGGCAAATTAACATCTAGTAGCAATCATTTTCAAATATATATACAAGACAGTAGGTAAAAGGAATTTATATGTGCCCACTGGACATTTTTATATTAACCTAAGGAAAAATGAATAGTTATGTCAATTACCCACTGTTAATAACAACACATATATAAGAGAAACACCTGCTGTATTATCTCAATAAAATGAGCCCGATTTGCATTCCCGTCAACAAACAAAAAATAAATGTATGTGTGGCCTTATTATTTATCGAAGAGGGGCGGTAGGCCTTATTAATTTTGTATTATCTCAATAAAATGAACCAATTGAAAGCTACAAGTGTGACAAGTGTCAACCTTGGGAGATTCTTTGGTTTTGATTGTAATTTTCCTTCTTAACTGTCTTTTGCGCAAATGTTAGTGTTCTGCTGTCTTTTTTTTGTCGGTGTTTACCTGACTTGCATCTTGACAATATATTTAGATGAGCAACATGAATTTTCTACTCAATATATAAGATGGCATTGCCTGCTCACTTCACTATCCAACACTTGGCATTTTCTACTCAATATATAAGATGGCATTTTCATAAAGTAATGCTATTGGAGATCTTTTTAGTCTCCGCCATTTAGGTTTGCGTAATTCAAAAGTGAAGATGCTCCCGAGGTCTATTGAAAAGCTTTCAAATTTCTTGACACTGGACCTTTATAGATCAGATATACATTATTTGGCTAGTGGGGTTGTCGAACTGAAGAAGCTTAGGCACTTATTTGCTGAGAAAATGAATTATCTAGATTGGAGGGATATTCATTGTCACAGTGGTATGACGATCCCCATTGGTCTTCGGAATCTAACAAACCTGCAAACCCTACGAACATTGGAAGTGCAGGGTGACTCAGTTAGACATCTAGGGGAGCTGAGGCAACTGAAAAGCTTGAGGTTATCAAATGTAAAGGGAATCTACTGTGGACGCATCCGTGAGTCTCTATTTCAGAAGCAGTATTTGTCCAAGCTATCTGTGAATGCAAGTGATCAGAACGAGGTTCTCTTGTTGAACGTCCTCCCGCCAAATCTGCAGACGCTATCGTTGAGAGGACGATTAGAGCTCGTCGGTGTCGGTGTCGGTGTCGGACCAGCGTCGTGCTCGCCTGAGGTAGCCATGGTGGGAGGTGGCAAGAAAACCTAGGGGAAAGGAGGGGAGGGGAGGGGAGGTATCACCTGGGGAGAGCCGCGCCGATGAGGTAGGGCTTGGGGGGCCGCCG
>LR738715.1:897655897-897695376 GCA_902687465.1 Secale cereale
GTCGTGGCATTTGTAGCCTCCTGCGTCCGGAAACCCAGCACGCCACGGAAGGGAGCCTGGCGTGCCTCGTGTCCGTCCAGGGTGCTCAGGATTCCCGAGGGCCATTGTCAGCTCGTCGTTCTCTTTGTCGGGGATGAACGTCCCTGCATGCGCTGCTTTGATATACTGCCGCATCTTCCTGAGTGGTGTTTCCAATTGCTTGTCCGTCCAAATGCACCACCCTGTTACAGGGTCCAAGGATCCGCCAGCCCCGAAGAACCAAGTCCGGCAACGTTCTGGCCAGTGCATTGTCTCTGGTTCGATCCCTTTCTGAAGCAGATCATTCTCAGCCCTGGCCCACTTAGGCCGGGCTACGAGGTAGCCGCCCGACCCCGTGCGATGGTGATGCATCTTCTTTGCAGCATTTATCCGGTTTGTCTCCGACATCTTCTGACTCTTTTCCGACTTCTTATGGGCCACAAATGCGGGCCAGTCATCTTTGATCTTCTCATATATGCCCACGAATTCTGGAGTCGTTTTATCTTTGACAAACTTATTCAGTTTTTTCTTCCATGCCCTGAATTGGTCTGCCATCTTCGAAAGTGCAGCAGACTTGATTAACTCCTCTTTAACTGGCTTCGCCGGATCAACCTCTCGCGGTAGGACGAAGTTTGACTTCAGCTCAGTCCAAAGATCTTCTTTCTGCATATCTGTGACATAAGTCACCTGAGCGTCGTTTGCAGCCGGCTTTAACCATTGATGGATGCTGATCGGGATCTTGTCCCTAACCAGAACCCCGCACTGATTAACAAATGCGTTCTTTGTGCGGATGGGTGCAATCGGCTCGCCGGAGCGCGAGATTTCTAAGATCTCAAACTTTTCATCCGGCCTCAACTTTTTCTTCGCTCCTCGTCTCTTTACCGAAGATTTGCTCGATCCGGAGGGCTAGAAAAGGAACAAAGACGAGAGTTAATGAATGAATCAATTAACTAGTCAGCACATGCTTAACTAACATATATACCTCCTGGCCGGACTCGGTTCGGTCACCGGAGCCAGCATCACGGTCTCCTTCTTGCACCGGCATTGGGTCACCGGAGCCGTCCTCACGGTCTACTTCTTCCATGTGCATTGGGTCACCGAATTCATCAATATCATAGCCTAGATCTTCCAGCCGCAGCTCTTGTTCGACCTGCTCATCGGTGTCGTTGAGATACGACCTGACGGCATTTTGTCCGTGTGCGATTATGTCCATCAACATCGCTTCTTGTGCTAGGTCTCGGGTGTTGTCGTCCATTGTTTCTACAAATATTTACAACATGCCAATTATTATTCAAACATGACAGATGGATATATTAATGGCAAACGTAGAACTAGCTTCAACCCTCGACTGCTCGACGATCCACAAACGCTAGACCCCCTTATGTCACATTTTGTCTAGCTAGTGTCAAAGGATTCAACAAAACCAATACTTCATCATTAGGCAAAAGTAACAGTAGAATGATGGTACGAAGCTCTCCAAAGTTGTTTTGGAACGGAGTCCCAGATAAGATAATCCGTAACAAAAGACGGATTAACCTATCAGGAACTCCGTTCCAAAACATCTTTGCATAACTTCGTACCAACATGCCCCGGTTACTTCTGGCAAATGATGAAGTCATGGAATTTTTCAATACTTTGACACTAGCTAGGCAACCTCTCTCGACCCTCGACCCCCGACTGCTCGGCGATCCACAAACCCTAGACCCCCTCATGTCACATTTTGTCTAGCTATAGTGTCAAAGGATTCAACAAAACCAATACTTCATCATTAGGCGAAAGTAACAGTAGCATGATGGTACGAAGCTCTCCAAAGTTGTTTTGGAACGAAGTCCCAGATAAGATAATCCGTAACAAAAGACGGATTATCCTATCAGGAACTCCGTTCCAGAACATCTTTGCATAACTTCGTACCAACATGCCCCGGTTACTTCTGGCAAATGATGAAGTCATGGAATTTTTCAATACTTTGACACTAGCTAGGCAACCTCTCTCGACCCCTCGACCCCCGACTGCTCGGCGATCCACAACCCTAGACCCCCTCATGTCACATTTTGTCTAGCTATAGTGTCAAAGGATTCAACAAAACCAATACTTCATCATTAGGCGAAAGTAACAGTAGCATGATGGTACGAAGCTCTCCAAAGTTGTTTTGGAACGAAGTCCCAGATAAGATAATCCGTAACAAAAGACGGATTATCCTATCAGGAACTCCGTTCCAGAACATCTTTGCATAACTTCGTACCAAAATGCCCCGGTTACTTCTGGCAAATGATGAAGTCATGGAATTTTTCAATACTTTGACACTAGCTAGGCAACCTCTCTCGACCCCTCGACCCCCGACTGCTCGGCGATCCACAAACCCTAGACCCCCTCATGTCACATTTTGTCTAGCTAGTGTCAAAGGATTCAACAAAACCAATACTTCATCATTAGGCGAAAGTAACAGTAGCATGATGGTACGAAGCTCTCCAAAGTTATTTTGGAACGGAGTCCCCGATAGGATAATTCGTAACAAAAGACGGATTATTCTATCAGGAACTCCGTTCCAAAATATCTTTGCATAACTTTGTACCAAAATGCCCCGGTTACTTCTGGCTAATGATGAAGTCATGGAATTCTTCAATACTTTGACCCCCGACTGCTCGGCGATCCACAACCCTAGACCCCCGACTGCTAGGCAACCTCTCGACCCCTCGCCCTTCGGCCTCTCGATCGGTCCCTCGACGACCCTCGACCCCTCGACCTTCGGCCTCGGTCCCTCGACGACCCTCGACCCCGGCCCCCCCTAATGTCGAAGTTATCGGGGAGAGGGTGTATACATATCCGATAAAAAAAGAGGAAGAAGAAGAAAAAAGGAACCGCTAGAGGAGAAGATCGAAGAAAAAAAAGAAAAAAAAGGAGAAGAAGAAAGGAATAGAGGAGAAGAAGAGAAAATTTCTCTTCTTCTCCTCTATTCCTTTCTTCTTCTCCTCTTTTTTTCTTTTTTTCTTCTTCTTATTTATTTCTCCTCTTCTTCCTCTCCTTCTTCTTCTTTCTTTCCTCTTTCTTATTTTCTTCTTTCCTATCCTTCTTTTTCTTTTTTTTCTTCTTCTTATTTATTTCTTCTCTTCTTCCTCTCCTCTTCTTCTTTCTTTCCTCTTTCTTATTTTCTTCTTTCCTATCCTTCTTTTTCTAAATTTGTAACTTTTGCATATATATATAAAACTTTCTATATATATTTAGCATATATAAACAAAAAACTATATAGCCACATACACATATATATACATCACATATACACACATCACATATATACAGCAACTTCCTAAGAAAAAATATATTTATATACACATAAATATATATTTAACATATATATTTAGCAAATTCCTAAGAAAAAAAAAAGATATACACATACATATAAATACAGCAACTATATATACTGCAATTTATATAAACATAAAAAAAATATACACATATATACATATATATACACAGCAACTATATATATATATACAGCAATATTATTAAACATAAAAAAAAGGGAGCCGGCCCTCACATCGGCAGGGCTGGGCGGCGCGACGGCGGCGGGGCGGGGCGGCGACGAGGCGGCGTCGGGGCGCGGCGGCGCGACGGCGGCGGGGCGGGGCGCGCGGCGGCGCGGGGCGACGGGCCGGAGGGGGCGCGGCGACGGCGCGGGGCGGGGCGACGGCGCGGGGCGCGGCGACGGCGTGGGGCGGGGCGACGAGGCGGCGTCGGGGGCGACGGCGACGGGGCGACGGGGGCGACGGGGGCGACGGCGACGGCGACGGCGACGGGGACGGAGCAGATCGAGGGAGGCGTCGGGGCGGGGAGAAGAAGGAAACTGACGAAAATTTCGCAAGTCCTGCTTATATAGGAGGGGCATTAGTCCCGGTTGGTGGCTGAAACCGGGACTAATGCCCCCCTTTAGTCCCGGTTGTTGCCACCAACCGGGACTAAAGGTCCCTTTTCAACAGCCCAAAGGGCGGGAAGGAGGGGCCTTTAGTCCCGGTTGGTGGCACCAACCGGGACTAATACCACCCTTTAGTCCCGGTTGGTGCCACCAACCGGGACCAAAGGCCTTGCTGGCGCGGTGCGGTGGGAAGTTTAGTCCCACCTCGCTAGTTGAGAGAGGCCAGCACCAGTTTATAAGCTGCGCTGCCTCTCTCCTATCGAACTCATTTGAATTGCAGGCTTACGGGCCTAAATCGACAGTGCAATGCCTGTGGGCCTACTGGGCCTGCTGCGGGCCTGAATCCTGGCCCATGGTTGGGTTTCTAGTCGTATTCAGGCCGTGATGGCCCAGTAGGTGGCATTTTTTTTTCTTTTTTTCTATTTATTTTTTCATTTCTACTTAGAACTAAATACTCATAGTGTTTTAGTGATTTCTTTTTCCTTTTAGGTCACAAAAATTATAAACTTTCATTATTTTCTTTGTTTATTTCTAAGTTGTTTTTTGCTGTATTTAGAGTTGCTTTATTTATTTTCTTTGTTGCTTTATTTATTTTATTTTGTTTATACTTACAACAAAATACTTATTGTTGCTATTTATTTCTAAGTTGTTTTTTGCTGTATTTAGAGTTGCTTTATTTATTTTATTTTCTTTGTTTATTTCTAAGTTGTTTTTTGCTGTATTTAGAGTTGCTTTATTTATTTTACTTTCTTTATTTATTTTCTTTGTTGCTTTATTTATTTTATTTTGTTTATACTTACAACAAAATACTTATTGTTGCTATTTATTTTTCAAGTTTGTTTTGTTTTGTTTTGTTTTGTTAGTGCAAGTAGTATTGAAATTTGAATAGTACAAACGGACAATGGTATCATACTCGTTTGTTACAAAGTTGGCATGGTATCATCATAATAGTTGCGGAAATAACTCTTCACTTTTTCTTCGCTTGTGTCATTTGCTTATTGCGCCGTAACCATGGATAATGTTCATCGTTTATCAGGATGCTTGGGTCAGCCTTGACTTTGAAGGGAGGAATTTCATGAAACTTTTCATAATCTTCAGACATGTCTGTCTTGCCCTCCACTCCCAGGATGTCCCTTTTTTCCTGAAAGAACTATGTGGCACTTTGGCTCATCGTATGATGTATTCGCTTCCTTATCTTTTCTTTTTCTCGGTCTGGTAGACATGTCCTTCACATAGATAACATGTGCCACATCATTGGCTAGGACGAACGGTTCGTCAGTGTATCCAAGATTTTTCAGATCCACTGTTGTCATTCCGTACTGTGGGTCTACCTGTACCCCGCCTCCTGACAGATTGACCCATTTACACTTAAACAAAGGGACCTTAAAATCATGTCCGTAGTCAAGTTCCCATATGTCCACTATGTAACCATAATATGTGTCCTTTCCCCTCTCGGTTGTTGCATCAAAGCGGACACCGCTGTTTTGGTTGGTGCTCTTTTGATCTTGGACAATCGTGTAAAATGTATTCCCATTTATCTCGTATCCTTTGTAAATCAATACAGTCGAAGATGGTCCCCTGGACAACAAGTACAACTCATCACAAACAGTGTTGTCACCTCTGAGACGTGTTTCCAACCAACTGCTGAAAGTCCTGATGTGTTCACATGTAATCCAGTCGTCGCACTGCTCCGGGTGTTTGGAGCGCAGACTGTTCTTGTGTTCATCGACATACGGGGTCACCAATGTAGAGTTCTGTAGAACTGTGTAGTGTGCTTGAGACCAAGAATATCCGTCCCTGCATATTATTGAGTCCCTTCCAAGCGTGCCTTTTCCTGTCAGTCTCCCCTCGTACCGCGATTTAGGGAGACCTATCTTATTAAGGCCAGGAATGAAGTCAACACAAAACCCGATGACATCCTCTGTTTGATGGCCCATGGAGATGCTTCCTTCTGGCCTTGCGCGGTTACGGACATATTTCTTTAGGACTCCCATAAACCTCTCAAAGGGGAACATATTGTGTAGAAATACGGGCCCCAGAATGACAATCTCGTCGACTAGATGAACTAGGACGTGTGTCGTGATATTAAAGAAGGATGGTGGGAACACAAGCTCGAAACTGACAAGACATTGCGCCACATCACTCCTTAGCCTTGGTACGATTTCTGGATCGATCACCTTCTGAGAGATTGCATTGAGGAATGCACATAGCTTCACAATGGCTAATCAGACGTTTTCCGGTAGATGCCCCCTCAATGCAACCGGAAGCAGTTGCGTCATAATCACATGGCAGTCATGAGACTTTAGGTTCTGGAACTTTTTCTCTGCCATATTTATTATTCCCTTTATATTCGACGAGAAGCCAGTCGGGACCTTCATACTGAGAAGGCATTCAAAGAAGATTTCTTTCTCTTCTTTCGTAAGAGCATAGCTGGCAGGACCTTCATACTGCTTCGGAGGGATGCCGTCTTTTTCGTGCAAACGTTGCAGGTCCTCCCGTGCCTCAGCTGTATCTTTTGTCTTTCCATACACGCCCAAGAAGCCTAGCAGGTTCACGCAAAGGTTCTTCGTCACGTGCATCACGTCGATTGAAGAGCGGACCTCTAGGTCTTTCCAGTAGGGTAGGTCCCAAAATATAGATTTCTTCTTCCACATGGGTGCGTGTCCCTCATCGTCATTCGGAACAGCTAGTGCGCCGGGGCCATTTCCGAAGATTACGTGTAAATCATTGACCATAGCAAGTACGTGATCACCGGTACGCATGGCGGGCTTCTTCCGGTGATCTGCCTCGCCTTTGAAATGCTTGCCTTTCTTTCGACATTGATGGTTGGTCGGAAGAAATCGACGATGGCCCAGGTACACATTCTTCCTGCACTTGTCCAGGTATATACTTTCAGTGTCATCTAAACAGTGCGTGCATGCGTGGTATCCTTTGTTTGTCTGTCCTGAAAGGTTACTGAGAGCGGGCCAATCGTTGATGGTCACGAACAGCAACGCCTTTAGGTCAAATTCCTCCTGTTTGTGCTCATCCCACGCACGTACACCGTTTCCATTCCACAGCTGTAAAAGTTCTTCAACTAATGGCCTTAGGTACACATCAATGTCGTTGCCGGGTTGCTTAGGGCCTTGGATGAGAACCGGCATCATAATGAACTTCCGCTTCATGCACATCCAAGGAGGAAGGTTATACATACATAGAGTCACGGGCCAGGTGCTGTGATTGCTGCTCTGCTCCCCGAAAGGATTAATGCCATCCGCGCTTAAAGCAAACCATACGTTCCTTGCGTCCTTTGCAAACTCCTCCCAGTACTTTCTCTCGATTTTTCTCCATTGCGACCCGTCAGCGGGTGCTCTCAACTTCCCGTCTTTCTTACGGTCCTCACTGTGCCATCGCATCAACTTGGCATGCTCTCTGTTTCTAAACAAACGTTTCAACCGTGGTATTATAGGAGCATACCACATCACCTTCGCAGGAACCCTCTTCCTGGCGGGCTCGCCATCAACATCACCAGGGTCATCTCGTCTGATCTTATACCGCAATGCACCGCATACCGGGCATGCGTTCAGATCGTTGTATGCACCGCGGTAGAGGATGCAGTCATTAGGGCATGCACGTATCTTCTGCACCTCCAATCCTAGAGGGCATACGACCTTCTTTGCTGCGTATGTACTGTCGGGCAATTCGTTATCCTTCGGAAGCTTCTTCTTCAATATTTTCAGTAGCTTCTCAAATCCTTTGTCAGCCACAGCATTCTCTGCCTTCCACTGCAGCAATTCCAGTACGGTACCGAGCTTTGTGTTGCCATCTTCGCAATTGGGGTACAACCCTTTTTTGTGATCCTCTAACTGTAGGGGAACGCAGCAGAAAACAAAAATTTCCGACCTACGCACCAGCCCAGGACCACTATGAAGACTGCATACAAGGTTTGATCTGTTTCGTTACCGACTCGTAGCGCAGCGGAAGTAGAGTCGATGACGATCGTCGGTGCAGATCCCCGCAGCTAGGATTTACAACCTCCCAACCGCGAGGATGTATACCCTCATCCGCTCCTCGGACAGCCCTCCGGGAGACGGTCGAACAGTCCCCCGGACGGTGTCGCGGACAGCCCTTCGGGAGGACCTTCGAAACTTGAACGGTCACTCGGACAGCCCTTCGGGAGGACCCACAGAACTCGGACCGTCACTTGGACAGCCCTTCGGGAGGCACTCACGAACAGCCCCTCAGGGCACTAAGATCGAAACTACGACCTCTCTACAGAGTTGCACACATACGGTGTCATCTATCCGGCAGGGCTTCGCCGTCCAGAACTAGTTCCCACCGGAACCCAGACAGCCTTTCGGCTCTACGAAACTATTTCGTGGGAGGGAGAGAGAAGCCAGATCATTGCAATGGCATGTATGTGAGCAAGGGATGAAGGTTTGGGCAGCCCCTCACCTCCTATTTATAGGAAAACCAAGGGGTAGTGTGCCTCCACAAATACCCAAAGTGCCCATGCTTTATGTCATACATAAGGGCAAAATGGGGAGGCAAGTGGAGCACCAAATGGTGGAAGGAAGCCACATGGGGGCCCCCCCAAGGCCACCAACGAAATTGGCTGCCCTCTTGGGTGGCCCCACCACCTTCCAATCCATCCATGTCATCCCAAAAGATCTTGGGACAAAGCCCAAAATAATGGCTTTCCAAAAAGTAACCCAAAAAGCACTTTCACTATTCACGACGACATTTTTCGGCGTCCGTTCGAACTGAAAATATTCATGTGGGCTTAGAACATTTCCAGTACCCACCATAATAATTTTCAACGCGTTCTGGAACAATTCCAGTTTAGTGATTTTCATCTGCAAAAAGCATCTGAAGCGGTTCCGGCAGCTCCAGAACATTTCCGGTTTTCATCTCCGAAAATTCCAGAAAGTTTCCAGAATGATTCTGGCATCCTCCAAGAATTATCAGGCATGTGCCAAAACCAATTTGACTTTATGGTATCCTCTGAAACAACTTTTCAGTTTCACCGGAACTCATCCGGTGACCTCTCTTGTCGGAACTTTTCCGCTGTCTCCGAAAAACTTTTCCGGAAACTTTCTCTCAGACTCCCTGTCTAGTATTCAGCAGATAGATGACCCTTAAGCGTGTGACCCTATAGGTTCGGTGAAGTATAGACATGACCCGGAACCCCTTCCGATCAATGATCAACATCGGAGCCGTGGACACCCATATTGACCCCTATACCCACACGAATGAATATTCGAGTGAACCTCCAGTTGCTGTGAGCTATTCCTTTTGCTTCGTGATATGTCACAAACACCCGAGGTGAGATTTATTGCATTCCCGTGGGCAAACACTTTGTCCACTATGCAAGTTACCTCGTTACCGGTTTTGTTCTCTTTTCTCGTTTTCGTGTTCCGGCATCCCAGTGATCAAATCACCCTGTGTCTGGCCAGACGATGATGGATACCGTTACACCGAGAGGGCCCGAGTATATCTCTCCATCGACGGAGGAGCAAATCCCAATCTTGAGCTATCAAGTTACTTGCCATACTTTCCCATGAACCCGTAAGCCGCCGTAATAGCCATCCAGTTACGGATGACGTTTAACAAACCCCAAAGTTCATGAATCAAGCATGAAGGAACTCGATACTCTCATGGTCTAAGGAATTATGCAAACAATAACTTCCTGTGTTATTAACCATTAACTTGTGACGAAAGTATCTCATAGCATAACATCAATTCGGGTCGATTCAACACAAATGTTCCTATAACATTGTGCCCTCAAAATTGCTGGCACAGTCATGCCCATGATTGGGAAAACATAATCATCATGCAATACTTGAGCTAGTCTTAGAGGCATGACTAGGAATACTTTTTATCGTTTATTATTCCACACGTGCACATGGGTTTTCCCCAGAGCCTTTATGGATATACGGGCTCGGGAACCACAGCAGTTATAGCATGGAACATAAACCTAATTATGAACAGAGAGATAATTTATAACATTTGTTATTGCCTCTAGGGCATATCTCCTACACTCCGTTCCAGAATATCTTTGCATAACTTTGTACCAAAATGCCCCGGTTACTTCTGGCAAATGATGAAGTCATGGAATTCTTCAATACTTTGACACTAGCTAGGCAACCTCTCTCGACCCCTCGACCCCCGACTGCTCGGCGATCCACAACCCTAGACCCCCTCATGTCACATTTTGTCGAGTGTCAAAGGATTCAACAAAACCAATACTTCATCATTAGGCGAAAGTAACAGTAGCATGATGGTACGAAGCTCTACAAAGTTATTTTGGAACGGAGTCCCCGATAGGATAATTCGTAACAAAAGACGGATTATTCTATCAGGAACTCCGTTCCAAAATATCTTTGCATAACTTTGTACCAAAATGCCCCGGTTACTTCTGGCAAATGATGAAGTCATGGAATTCTTCAATACTTTGACACTAGCTAGGCAACCTCTCTCGACCCCTCGACCCCCGACTGCTCGGCGATCCACAACCCTAGACCCCCTCATGTCACATTTTGTCGAGTGTCAAAGGATTCAACAAAACCAATACTTCATCATTAGGCGAAAGTAACAGTAGCATGATGGTACGAAGCTCTCCAAAGTTATTTTGGAACGGAGTCCCCGATAGGATAATTCGTAACAAAAGACGGATTATTCTATCAGGAACTCCATTTCAAAATATCTTTGCATAACTTTCTACCAAAATGCCCCGGTTACTTCTGGCTAATGATGAAGTCATGGAATTCTTCAATACTTTGACCCCCGACTGCTCGGCGATCCACAACCCTAGACCCCCGACTGCTAGGCAACCTCTCGACCCCTCGCCCTTCGGCCTCTCGATCGGTCCCTCGACGACCCTCGACCCCTCGACCTTCGGCCTCGGTCCCTCGACGACCCTCGACCCCGGCCCCCCCTAATGTCGAAGTTATCGGGGAGAGGGTGTATACATATCTGATAAAAAAAGAGGAAGAAGAAGAAAAAAGGAACCGCTAGAGGAGAAGATCGAAGAAAAAAAAAGAAAAAAAAAGGAGAAGAAGAAAGGAATAGAGGAGAAGAAGAGAAAATTTCTCTTCTTCTCCTCTATTCCTTTCTTCTTCTCCTCTTTTTTTCTTTTTTTTCTTCTTCTTATTTATTTCTCCTCTTTCTTCCTCTCCTTCTTCTTCTTTCTTTCCTCTTTCTTATTTTCTTCTTTCCTATCCTTCTTTTTCTTTTTTTTCTTCTTCTTATTTATTTCTCCTCTTCTTCCTCTCCTCTTCTTCTTTCTTTCCTCTTTCTTATTTTCTTCTTTCCTATCCTTCTTTTTCTAAATTTGTAACTTTTGCATATATATATATAAAACTTTCTATATATATTTAGCATATATAAACAAAAAACTATATAGCTAGCCACATACACATATATATACATCACATATACACACATCACATATATACAGCAACTTCCTAAGAAAATATATATTTATATACACATAAATATATATTTAACATATATATTTAGCAAATTCCTAAGAAAAAAAAAGATATACACATACATATAAATACAGCAACTATATATACAGCAACTATATATACTGCAATTTATATAAACATAAAAAAAATATACACATATATACATATATATACACAGCAACTATATATATATATATACAGCAATATTAAACATATAAAAAAAAAGGGAGCTGGCCCTCACATCGGCAGGGCTGGGCGGCGCGACGGCGGCGGGGCGGGGCGGCGACGAGGCGGCGTCGGGGCGGGGCGGCGCGACGGCGGCGGGGCGGGGCGCGCGGCGGCGCGGGGCGACGGGCCGGCCGGGGCGCGGCGACGGCGCGGGGCGCGGCGACGGCGCGGGGCGGAGCGACGAGGCGGCGTCGGGGGCGACGGCGACGGGGCGACGGGGGCGACGGGGGCGACGACGACGGCGACGGGGACGGAGCAGATCGAGGGAGGCGTCGGGGCGGGGAGAAGAAGGAAACTGACGAAAATATCGCAAGTCCTGGTTATATAGGAGGGGCATTAGTCCCGGTTGGTGGCTGAAACCGGGACTAATACCCCCCTTTAGTCCCGGTTGCTGCCACCAACCGGGACTAAAGGTCCCTTTTCAGCAGCCCAAAGGGCGGGAAGGAGGGGCCTTTAGTCCCGGTTGGTGGCAGCAACCGGGACTAATGCCACCCTTTAATCCCGGTTGGTGGCAGCAACCGGGACTAAAGGCCTTGCCGCGGTGCGGTGGGAAGTTTAGTCCCACCTCGCTAGTTGAGGGAGAGCAGCACCAGTTTATAAGCCCCGCTGCCTCTCTCCTCTCGAACTCCTCTAAACTGCAGGCCTAAGGGCCTAAACTGACACTGCTTTGCCTGTGGACTTGCTGGGCTTTTTACGGGCCTGAATCCTGGCCCATGGTTGGGTTTCTAGTCGTATTCAGGCCGTGTGGGCCCAGCAGGTGGCATATTTTTTCTTTTTTTCTTTGTTGCTTTATTTTTTAGTTTTGTTTCTACTTTCAACAAAATACTTACTGTTGCTATTTTTATTTATTTGTTTTCTTTGTTTCTTTATTTATTTGATTTTGTTTCTACTTACAAAAAAATATTTATTGTTGCTATTTTTTTTTCAAGTTTTTTTGTTTTGTTTTCTGCATTATTTATTTTCTTTTGTAAAACCAATTACGAACTTTCTGTTAGTGCAAGTAGTATTCAAATTTGAATAGTTTAAATTTGAAATTATTTGTTTTCTTTGTTGCTTTATTTATTTTATTTTGATTCTTTTCAGCAGCCCAAAGGGCGGGAAGGAGGGACCTTTAGTCCCGGTTGGTGGCAGCAACCGGGACTAAAGGGGGGCTTTTGTCCCGGTTGGTGGCAGCAACCGGGACCAAAGGCCCTGAGCTGGCGCGGGTGCGGTGGGATGTTTAGTCCCACCTCGCTAGCTGAGGGAGCTCGAGAGTGGTTTATAAGGGCTGCTGCTCCCACCCTCTCGAGCTCCTCTCAAATGCAGGCTTCTGGGCCTAACTCTGCGCGCTGCCCTGTGAGCTTGCTGGGCCTTATATTACAGGTGGATCCTGTGCTATAGGCCTTGCAGGCTCACTGGGCAGCGCCCAATATTTTTTTTTGCCTTTTTTGCTTTATTTATTTCTAAGTTGTTTTTTGCTGTATTTAGAGTTGCTTTATTTATTTTATTTTCTTTGTTTATTTCTAAGTTGTTTTTTGCTGTATTTAGAGTTGCTATATTAATTTTACTTCCTTTATTTATTTTCTTTGTTGCTTTATTTATTTTATTTTGTTTATACTTAATTACAACAAAATACTTATTGTTGCTATTTATTTCTAAGTTGTTTTTTGCTGTATTTAGAGTTGCTTTATTTATTTTATTTTCTTTGTTTATTTCTAAGTTGTTTTTTGCTGTATTTAGAGTTGCTTTATTTATTTTACTTTCTTTATTCATTTTCTTTGTTGCTTTATTTATTTTATTTTGTTTATACTTACAACAAAATACTTATTGTTGCTATTTATTTTTCAAGTTTGTTTTGTTTTGTTTTGTTTTGTTAGTGCAAGTAGTATTGAAATTTGAATAGTACAAACGGACAATGGTATCATACTCGTTTGTTACAAAGTTGGCATGGTATCATCATAATAGTTGCGGAAATAACTCTTCACTTTTTCTTCGCTTGTGTCATTTGCTTATTGCGCCGTAACCATGGATAATCTTCATCGTTTGTCAGGATGCTTGGGTCAGCCTTGACTTTGAAGGGAGGAATTTCATGAAACTTTTCATAATCTTCAGACATGTCCGTCTTGCCCTCCACTCCCAGGATGTCCCTTTTTCCTGAAAGAACTATGTGGCGCTTTGGCTCATCGTATGATGTATTCGCTTCCTTATCTTTTCTTTTTCTCGGTCTGGTAGACATGTCCTTCACATAGATAACCTGTGCCACATCATTGGCTAGGACGAACGGTTCGTCATTGTATCCAAGATTTTTCAGATCCACTGTTGTCATTCCGTACTGTGGGTCTACCTGTACCCCGCCTCCTGACAGATTGACCCATTTACACTTAAACAAAGGGACCTTAAAATCATGTCCGTAGTCAAGTTCCCATATGTCCACTATGTACCCATAATATGTGTCCTTTCCCCTCTCGGTTGTTGCATCAAAGCGGACACCGCTGTTTTGGTTGGTGCTCTTTTGATCTTGGACAATCGTGTAAAATGTATTTCCATTTATCTCGTATCCTTTGTAAATCAATACAGTCGAAGATGGTCCCCTGGACAACAAGTACAACTCATCACAAACAGTCTTGTCACCTCTGAGACGTGTTTCCAACCAACTGCTGAAAGTCCTGATGTGTTCACGTGTAATCCAGTCGTCGCACTGCTCCGGGTGTTTGGAGCGCAGACTGTTCTTGTGTTCATCGACATACGGGGTCACCAATGTAGAGTTCTGTAGAACTGTGTAGTGTGCTTGAGACCAAGAATAACCGTCCCTGCATATTATTGAGTCCCTTCCAAGCGTGCCTTTTCCAGTCAGTCTGCCCTCGTACCGCGATTTAGGGAGACCTATCTTATTAAGGCCAGGAATGAAGTCAACACAAAACCCGATGACATCCTCTATTTGATGGCCCATGGAGATGCTTCCTTCTGGTCTGGCGCGGTTACGGACATATTTCTTTAGGACTCCCATGAACCTCTCAAAGGGGAACATATTGTGTAGAAATACGGGCCCCAGAATGACAATCTCGTCGACTAGATGAACTAGGACGTGTGTCATGATATTGAAGAAGGATGGTGGGAACACAAGCTCGAAACTGACAAGACATTGCGTCACATCACTCCTTAGCCTTGGTACGATTTCTGGATCGATCACCTTCTGAGAGATTGCATTGAGGAATGCACATAGTTTCACAATGGCTAATCGGACGTTTTCCGATAGAAGCCCCCTCAATGCAACCGGAAGCAGTTGCGTCATAATCACATGGCAGTCATGAGACTTTAGGTTCTGGAACTTTTTCTCTGCCATATTTATTATTCCCTTTATATTCGACGAGAAGCCAGTCGGGACCTTCATACTGAGAAGGCATTCAAAGAAGATTTCTTTCTCTTCTTTCGTAAGAGCATAGCTGGCAGGACCTTCATACTGCTTCGGAGGGATGCCGTCTTTTTCGTGCAAACGTTGCAGGTCCTCCCGTGCCTCAGCTGTATCTTTTGTCTTTCCATACACGCCCAAGAAGCCTAGCAGGTTCACGCAAAGGTTCTTCGTCACGTGCATCACGTCGATTGAAGAGCGGACCTCTAGGTCTTTCCAGTAGGGTAGGTCCCAAAATATAGATTTCTTCTTCCACATGGGTGCGTGTCCCTCATCGTCATTCGGAACAGCTAGTGCGCCGGGGCCCTTTCCGAAGATTACGTGTAAATCATTGACCATAGCAAGTACGTGATCACCGGTACGCATGGCGGGCTTCTTCCGGTGATCTGCATCGCCTTTGAAATGCTTGCCTTTCTTTCGACATTGATGGTTGGTCGGAAGAAATCGACGATGGCCCAGGTACACATTCTTCCTGCACTTGTCCAGGTATATACTTTCAGTGTCATCTAAACAGTGCGTGCATGCGTGGTATCCTTTGTTTGTCTGTCCTGAAAGGTTACTGAGAGCGGGCCAATCGTTGATGGTCACGAACAGCAACGCCTTTAGGTCAAATTCCTCCTGTTTGTGCTCATCCCACGCACGTACACCGTTTCCATTCCACAGCTGTAAAAGTTCTTCAACTAATGGCCTTAGGTACACATCAATGTCGTTGCCGGGTTGCTTAGGGCCTTGGATGAGAACTGGCATCATAATGAACTTCCGCTTCATGCACATCCAAGGAGGAAGGTTATACATACATAGAGTCACGGGCCAGGTGCTGTGATTGCTGCTCTGCTCCCCGAAAGGATTAATGCCATCCGCGCTTAGAGCAAACCATACGTTCCTTGCGTCCTTTGCAAACTCCTCCCAGTACTTTCTCTCGATTTTTCTCCATTGCGACCCGTCAGCAGGTGCTCTCAACTTCCCGTCTTTCTTACGGTCCTCACTGTGCCATCGCATCAACTTGGCATGCTCTCTGTTTCTAAACAAACGTTTCAACCGTGGTATTATAGGAGCATACCACATCACCTTCGCAGGAACCCTCTTCCTGGCGGGCTTGCCATCAACATCACCAGGGTCATCTCGTCTGATCTTATACCGCAACGCACCGCATACCGGACATGCGTTCAGATCGTTGTATGCACCGCGGTAGAGGATGCAGTCATTAGGGCATGCATGTATCTTCTGCACCTCCAATCCTAGAGGGCATACGACCTTCTTTGCTGCGTATGTACTGTCGGGCAATTCGTTATCCTTCGGAAGCTTCTTCTTCAATATTTTCAGTAGCTTCTCAAATCCTTTGTCAGCCACAGCATTCTCTGCCTTCCACTGCAGCAATTCCAGTACGGTACCGAGCTTTGTGTTGCCATCTTCGCAATTGGGGTACAACCCTTTTTTGTGATCCTCTAACATGCGATCGAACTTCAGCTTCTCCTTTTGACTTTCGCATTGTGTCCTTGCATCGACAATGACCCGGCGAAGATCATCATTTGGTTCCTCCTGATCTTCAGCAGCTTCACCCGTTGCAGCATCATTGGGCACATCGTCTGGTTCCTCTTGATCTTCATCAGCTCCCCCCATTGCAGCATCACCGTATTCAGGGGGCACATAGTTGTCATCGTACTCTTCTTCTTCGCCGTCTTCCATCATAACCCCTATTTCTCCGTGCCTCGTCCAAACATTATAGTGTGGCATGAAACCCTTGTAAAGCAGGTGGGAGTGAAGGATTTTTCGGTTAGAGTAAGACATCGTATTCACACATTGAGTGCATGGACAACACATAAAACCATTCTGCTTGTTTGCCTCTGCCACATTTAGAAACTCACGCACGCCCTTAATGTACTCGGAGGTGTGTCTGTCACCGTACATCCATTGGCGGTTCATCTGCGTGCATTTATATATAATTAAGTGTGTCAAAAACCATTACAGAACATCATAAATAGATAATTAAGTGACCAAATGGATTAAAGTTCATCATCACATTAAAACCAAAGTACATACATATATAGTTCTCATCTAACAACATATATAGCTCTCCATACACATCGAAACTATGTAAAACATTTCAACGCGAAAACAAATGCTATCATAATCGCAACCAAGGTAACAATTGATCCAACGGCATAATGATACCAAGCCTCGGTATTAATGGCATATTTTCTAATCTTTTTAATCTTCAACCGCATTGCATCCATCTTGATCTTGTGATCATCGACGACATCCGCAACATGCAACTCCAATATCATCTTCTCGTCCACAATTTTTTTTATTTTTTCCTTCAAGAATTTGTTTTCTTCTTCAACTAAATTTAACCTCTCGACAATAGGTTCCATCTTGATCTTGTGATCATCGATAACTTCCGCAACATGCAACTCCAATTCCATCTTCTCCTCCTCCATTTTTTCCTATTTTTTCTTTAACGAAATGTTTTCCTCTTCAACTAAATTTAACCTCTCCACAAGAGGGTCGGTTGGAATTTCCGGTTCAACTACCTCCTAGACATAATAAAACATCTATGCATGTCAGGTTGGTCGGCATAACTATCATAAGCACTAAAACAAATAGTTATAAATTAAAGATAATATACCACATCCGAATCGTAGACCGGACGAGGGCCCACGTGGGCGGATATCAAAACCATCGCACTATATAATAACAAGCAATAATAAACGTAAGAAAATTAGACAAATATCTATATAAAGCAATAATAAAAGTAAGAAAAGCATGGACATAACAAGAGGCTCACCACGGTGGTGCCGGTGACGAGATCGGCGGGGGCGATCGACGGCGGCGAAGACGGGGACGGGACGTGACGGACCGCTAAACCTAGACAAATCTCGGAGAAAATAGAGCTTCGAGAGCAGAAAAGCTTAACTAGTGTGGCTCGGGCATTCCACCGAACATGTTGTGTGCATAGGAGGTGAGCTAGAGCACCACTAACCCCTCTCTCCCTCGGCCAGAAAAAAAAACAGAGCAGTGAGCTCTGCTCTTGAGTGAGGGGGTTTATATAGGCAACTCACTGGTCCCGGTTGGTGCTACAAACCGGGGCTAAAGGGGAGCCTTTGGTCCCGGTTCATAATACAAACCGGGACTAATAGTGGTGGGCCAGGAGCAAGAGCCATTGGTCCCGGTTTTTAGCTCCAACCGGTACCAATAGGTCCAGACGAACCGGGACCAATGGCCCACGTGGCCCGGCCGGCCCCCTGGGCTAACGAACCGGGTCCAGTACCCCCATTGGTCCCGGTTCTAGATTGAACCGGGGCTAATGGGCTGGACCAATGCCCTGTTTTCTACTAGTGATGCGCCATTAGTATATTTGGAAAAGAAAAAAAATTGATAATAATGACGCACCATGAGCCCGGTGCGGCATTAGTGTATTCCACACGAATGGCGCACAGCATGTCTGGTGCGCCATTAGTGTCCATCCTATCTATAGCCCTTTTTCTAGTAGTGACATCTTCAAGCACTAACACATGACATAGGCCATTATTTTAGCCAATCACGTTCTCTTGTTTCAGATTTGTTCAGTGGTCAGAAACTGACGAGGCTCCACATTATAACGTGATGGATCTGCTAAGTTCATTTTTTGGGACCCCCAAGTCTGTCTCACAGTTCTTGGCTAATTAATAATCCATTATTGTTTAACAATTTCCTAATGAGCAGTTCAAAAAATTTCCGGCCAGTACCACTTGAAAACATTTCCGACCTACAGTTTCAAACATTTCCGACCTACAGTGATCCACTTGTTCATAATTTCTCACAGAACATTTCATTTAGCTATCTACAACCAGACTTGAAGAGGACATGATCCACCTCTTCTGGCACTCTGCATAAGAAGCAGCTCATATGTCATGGCCATTTGTTTAACCCAATCATGACACGGCTTTCTCGAATTCCAGCTCAACAGAACGTGATGGCTCGGGTAAATTAATATCTCGGGTCCCCCACAAGTTGCCTCACAGGTCGTGGCTCATTAATAGTCCGTTGTTGTTTAACATTGTCCAGATGACTTGTTCGATGGCTCTTCATGCTCTTGAACCAACAAGTACCAATAGCCTTCTCGAGCATATTAGAGATCATTAGCTGCTGAATGATTTACAATGTTTTGATATCTTTTGGTTGACGAAGACTGGGTTTGTTGAATTGGAAACATTGGTCATTTTTCTCTATGTAGGGGCGGCGGTCAGTTTTGGCTATTATCTGGCGTGTTTTCATGTGTATTTTGATGTTGGCTGTGTGCATCCTAATTATGCAGAGGCCGTGCGTGTGCTCATTATGATTGTATCCTCTTGATGCTTCATTTTGAGTTAATTAAATCGACACTTTGTCGAAAGAAAACCATTAAATAAAACCGACACATTACCTAAAAAAAAAGTATAACCTACATTACGTCTGCAACCAGCAAGTCATCCTGCATTGTTGAGGTTCGTGCAAAATTGGCTTAGTAAAATCACACTGCCCATTTCATTTAGCTAGCTAGTATGAGCTATGAGTTGACTGGAGCAGAACATGATCGTGATCCACATCTTCAGGCACTCCAACATACCATAGGCCATTAATTTTAGCGAATCGTGAAGCAATTTTATCTAGTCCCAGATTCGCTGAGCACCACACGGAAACTGACAAGGCTCCATGTTCGGTTAACGTGATGCCTCTGCTAAATTAATTTCTGGAGACCCCTCAAGTCGTCTGACAGGCTTCGACTAATTAATACTATTGTTATTTAACAATGTCAAGATCAATATCTCTTCTTCAAATAGCATCCACACGTTATTTGGGACATGGTTAAATGAAGTAGAGACAGAGACAGCGAAATATATCCGTGTAGGAGTATGTGCTATATGAAACAACACGAACGTTTGGTTTTTAACAGGAAAACACACATTCATTTTTTGCAGGTTATCTTCAGGGCCGCTACTTTGATCTGTATGTGGTCGCTACTCACTCCGACGAATGCCAGGAAGCGTATAATTACTGGGTCTACCCGTTGGGAGACGGTAGCTCGGACTGTCTTCAACTGGCTTGGATGATGGTCATGTAATAGGATAGGAGTTTAGTTTTCTATCTTCTTATGTTCCGCCGGTTGAAGTTTTCCCTTGATGATTTTAGCTATGTGGGAGCCTTTTTTGATTTTTCAGAATTTGTTAAACTGAATTTTATTAATAAATTGGCCGCACGCATCGCTCTGATGCAGACGCCGGGATGTCCTCCTTTTCGATTTATTTTAACACAATGTCCAAAGGAGCCGTTTGATGGCTCATCATGCCGGCCCTTGAATCAATGAATGCCAATAATTAGATCCCTTTACGTCCATTTTGGTATCTGCAAAGCGCACATTATAATGAATGAAACAAAGACCACATATTCATAATGACTTCCTCCGTTTTTAAATATAAGTCATTTTAGAGATTTCACTAAGAGACTATTTGCGGAGCAAAATAAGTAAATCTACACTTCAAAATATGTTTATATACATCCGTATGTAGCCCCTTATTAGAATCTCTCGAAACACTTATATTTAAGAATGGAGGGAATAGATCTGAAACTGAAGGACGAGCATGCATATTTACCGATCGATCACACCTTCAGGCACTCTGCATAAGCCAGCTCACATGTCACAGTTATTTTTCCCAACCATGACACGACTTTCTCTAGTTACATCTGAACAAAACATGATGGTCAGGGAAAATCAATATACCGGGACCCGAAGTGATCTCACCGGTCTTGGCTAATTGTCGGTTTGTTGTTTCACATTGTCAAATGAGCTGTTTTATGGCTCTTCACGCCCTTAAACCAACAAGTACAAATAATTTCACCTCCCTAAGCATATGACAACTCATTACCCATTGAATGATTCTTAATTCATGCTAGCTGTTACTTGTTGAATCAGGATTTGATCATTTTTGTCCATGTCATATACACTACAAAAAACCACTTCCGTGATAATACGTCTTTGTCATAGTGGGTTATATTTTCTGTCACGCTTGTATATCTATGACGATTTTATGAGAGGATCAAGATAGTCATACATGCGCTATCATACAAGTGTTTCATAACAATAATTAAATTAGCATTCCGGAAGCGTCCACTTCCCCGACGATAAATGACATGTCATAGAAGTGATTTCCTCAAGGGTAACCAGCATGTGGCATCCACTGTAACGGGTCACCGTTAAGCTATCGGTTTCGGTTTTGGATCCGATAACCCATTAACAGCCCCGACCAATGACGATTTACCACGTGTAAAATTCTCATTCGTCAAAGGATCCACGTGTCGGCTCAATGTTGCGACAGATGTCACTCATTCATTGGATGAGATGCGCCTATGAAACAGTGACACATGGACAGGCCCAATAGTGGACCATTTATGTTAAAAAAACTAGCTTGTTTGATTTGGTCAAAAGTTAGCGCGCATGCCCGTGGAAAGTTTGTTAAGGGCCTGGTCGTACATAGCCCATTTATAGCCCGGGTAATCACGGCCCATTAGGGCCTTACTGAATTTGGCTTAGTAGCGTCATATGGGCCGACCAATATGATTGGAGCTTGGTTAAACTTCCGTCCCATTTCTGGCCAGTGAAGTATTTCAGCCGTATGCGGACTTTTGCATCCCTTGGACCTTTAGCAGCCTGTGCTGATTCTGTGCCATGAAGAACTCTAAGTGGCTTTGGATCCATTAACGGGCCATGGTGATTTCGGCCCATAAAGAACTATAAATGGGTTTTGAACCACTAACAGCCCGTGTTGGTTCTAGCCCATTAGGACCTGTAAATGGTTTTGGACCCATTAATGGCCCATGAGAATTCTAGCCCGTATAGAACAGTAAATGCCATTAGAACCATTAATGGCCCATGATTTAGTTGGGTCGCTTATATCCCGTGTTCCCATTTTTGCTTTTTAAGGGCCCATAGTATCTTGGTGTCATCTCCAGCCCTTGGTTACTTTTGGTCTGTTACCAGCCTATTCTGCTACTGGGCCAAATTCAGCCTGTAGTTACATTTGGCCCATTTGTCGCTCATTCATCCATTGGGCCTTTACTGCTCGTCATTTATATCGGTCAATTTACGGGCCGTTAGGTCGCCCGACTGTATATGACATGTGATGTCTGCCGGCCTGTTAATTGGCCGTTATGTTCTGGGCTCATAAACTGTCGGTCTTGCTTTTAGCCCATTTAAGACCCATATTGTGAGGGTGTGGACCACGAATAGTATGACCCATGTTTGTGTTGGGGAACGTTGCATAGGAAACAAAAATTTTCCTACCGTTCACCAAGATCAATCTAGTAGATGCAACTACGAGGGGAGAGTAGGATCCACATACCCTTGTAGATCGCTAAGCGGAAGCGTTATGAAAGCGGATGATGGAGTCGTACTCGCCGCGATTCAGATCGCCGAAGATCCTAGCACCGAAGCAACGGTGCCTCCGCGTTCTTCACACGTACGGCTCGGGGACGTCTCCTCCTTCTTGATCCAGCAAGGGGTGGAGGAGAGGTTGATGGAGAACCGGCAGCACGACGGCGTGGTGGTGATGGTGGAGAAGAACTCCAGCAGGGCTTCGCCTAAGCTCCGCGGGAGAAGAAGATATTACGGGAGAGGGAGGGCAGCACCGAGGCACGAACTTGTGTTTGCTGCCCTCCCTTTGCCTCACTATATATAGGGGGGGTGGAGAGGTGAGGGGCGCCCTAGGGTTTCCCCTAGGGGGCCGGCGGCCAGGGCAAGGGGAGGGGCGGCGGCCAGGGCAGGCCCTAGGGTTTCCCCCCCTAGGTGCCTTGCCCCCCAAGGCTTAGGGGGTGCGGCCACCCTAGAGGGGTCCACCCCCCTTGGCGCACAAGGAGAGGGCCCAGGGGGGGGGCGCACAGCCCCTTGAGGGCTGTGGTGTTCCCCCTTGTGGCCCATTAGGCCCAGAACTGCTTCCGGAACCCCCGAACCCCTTTCCGGTACTCCGCCGATTTCCCGATGCTCTCCGGAACACTTCCGGACTCCGAAACCTTTCATCCTATATATCAATCTTCGTCTCCGGACCATTCCGGAGACCCTCGTCATGTCCGGGATCTCATCCGGGACTCCGAACAACCTTCGGTAACCATGCACTTTTCTCACTAACAACCCTAGCGTCACCGAACGTTAAGTGTGTAGACCCTGCGGGTTCGGAAACCATGTAGACATGACCGAGACACTCCCAGGTCAATAACCAATAGCGGGATCTGGATACCCATATTGGTTCCTACATGTTTCTCGATGATCTCATCGGATGAACCACGATGTCAAGGATTCAGGCAATCCCGTATATAGTTCCCTTTGTCTCGTCGGTATGTTACTTGCCCGAGATTCGATCGTCGGTATCTCTATACCTAGTTCAATCTCGTTACCGGCAAGTCTCTTTACTCGTTACCGTAATACATAATCCCGTGACTAACTACTTAGTCACTTTGAGCTCATTGAGATGACGTATTACCGAGTGGGCCCGGAGATACCTCTCCGTCACAAGGAGTGACAAATCCCAGTCTCGATCCATGTCAACTCAACAGACACCCTCGGAGATACCTGTAGAGTACCTTTATAGTCACCCAGTTACGTTGCGACGTTTGGCACACACAAAGCACTCCTACGGTGTTAGTGAGTTACATGATCTCATGGTCATAGGAACTTATACTTGACATGCAGAAAACTATAGCGATAACTGACACGATCAAAAGCTATGTTAACGTTTGGGTCTCGTCCATCACATCATTCTCCTAATGATGTGATCCCGTTATCAAATGACAACTCATGTCTATGACCTGGAAACCGCGGTCATCTTTGATCAACGAGCTAGTCCTGCAGAGGCTCACTAGGGACACAAAGTCTGTCTATTCATCCACACGTGTATTTGAGTTTCCAATCAATACAGTTATAGCATGGATAATAAACGATTATCATGAACAAGGAAATATAATAATAACTCTTTTATTATTGCCTCTAGGGCATATTTCCAACAGTCTCCCACTTGCACTAGAGTCAATAATCTAGCATTACAAGGTAATGAATCTAACACCCATAGAGTCTTGGTGTTGATCGTGCTTAGCCCGTGGAAGAGGCTTAGTCAACGGATCTGCAACATTCAAATCCGTGTGTACTTTGCAAATGTTTATGTCCTCCTCCTTGACTGAATCGCGGATGGAATTGAAGCGTCGCTTTATGTGTCTGGTCCTCTTGTGAAACCTTGGTTCCTTGGCTAGAGCAATGGCACCAGTGTTATCACAGAACAGAGTCATTGGGTTCAGTGCACTAGGCACAACTCCAAGATCTGTCATGAACTCCTTCATCCAGACACCTTCCTTTGCTGCCTCCGAGGCAGCTATATACTCCGCTTCACATGTAGAATCAGCTACCACGCTCTGCTTGGAACTGCACCAGCTTACCGCTCCCCCGTTGAGAATATACACGTATTCGGTTTGAGACTTAGAGTCATCCGGATCAGTGTCAAAGCTTGCATCGACGTAACCCTTTACGACGAGCTCTTGATCACCTCCATAAACGAGAAACATATCCTTAGTCCTTTTCAGGTACTTTAGGATATTCTTGACCGCTGTCCAGTGATCCATACCAGGATTACTCTGAAACCTTCCGGCCATACTTATGGCAAGGCTGACATCTGGTCTTGTGCACAGCATTGCATACATGATAGAGCCTATGGCTGAAGCATAGGGGACGACACTCATCTTTTCTCTATCATCCGCAGTCACTGGGCATTGAGTCTTACTCAACTTTGTACCTTGCAATACCGGCAAGAACCCCTTCTTGGATTGATCCATTTTGAACTTCTTCAAAACTTTATCAAGGTATGTGCTTTGTGAAAGTCCTATCAAGCGTCTTGATCTATCTCTATAGATCTTGATGCCCAATATGAAAGCAGCTTCACCGAGATCTTTCATCGAAAAACTCTTGTTCAAATACCCCTTCACGCTATCCAAAAATTCTATATTGTTTCCAATCAGCAATATGTCATCCACATATAATATTAGAAACGCTATAGAGCTCCCACTCACTTTCTTGTAAATACAAGCTTCGTTGTAAACTTGTATAAACCCAAACGCTTTGATCACCTCATCAAAGCGAAGATTCCAACTCCGAGATGCCTGCACCAGCCCATAAATGGAACGCTGGAGCTTGCATACTTTGTCAGCATTCTCTGGATCGACAAAACCTTCCGGTTGCATCATATACAACTCTTCCTTAAGAAAATCGTTAAGGAACGCTGTTTTGACATCCATCTGCCAAATTTCATAATCGAAATATGCAGCTTTTGCTAACATGATTCGGACGGATTTAAGCATCGCTACGGGTGAGAATGTCTCATCGTAGTCAATCCCTTGAACTTGTGAAAAACCCTTTGCCACAAGTCGAGCTTTATACACGGTGACATTACCGTCAGCGTCCGTCTTCCTCTTAAAAATCCATTTATTCTGAATGGCCTTCCGCCCTTCAGGTAATACTTCCAAAGTCCATACTTTGTTTTCATACATGGATCCCATCTCGGATTTCATGGCCTCTAACCATTTGTTGGAATCCGGGCCCACCATCGCTTCTCCATAGCTCGTAGGTTCACCGTTGTCTAACAACATGACCTCCAAGACAGGGTTACCATACCACTCAGGTGCAGTGCGTACCCTTGTCGACCTACGAGGTTCGGTAGTAACTTGATCAGAAGCTTCTTGATCATCATCATTGGCTTCCTCTTCAACTTCTGCAGGCTCCACAAAAACATCTTTCTGTGCTGCGCTACTCTCTGGTTGAAGCAGAGGTTCAATAACCTCATCAAGTTCTACCTTCCTCCCACTCAATTCTTTCGAGAGAAACTCTTTCTCGAGAAAGGACCCGTTCTTAGCGACAAACACTTTGCCCTCGGATCTGAGATAGAAGGTGTACCCAACTGTTTCTTTTGGGTATCCTATGAAGACACATTTGTCCGCTTTGGGTTCGAGCTTTTCTGGCTGAAGCCTTTTGACATAAGCATCGCAACCCCAAACCTTGAGAAAAGACAACTTAGGTTTCTTACCAAACCACAGTTCATACGGTGTTGTCTCAACGGACTTAGATGGAGCCCTATTTAAAGTGAATGCAGCTGTCTCTAACGCATATCCCCAAAACGATAGTGGCAAATCGGCAAGAGACATCATAGAACGTACCATATCTAATAGGGTTCGATTACGACGTTCGGACACACCATTACGCTGTGGTGTTCCGGGTGGCGTCAACTGTGAAACAATTCCACATTTTCTTAAGTGATCACCAAACTCATAACTCAGATATTCTCCCCCTCGATCGGATCGTAGGAACTTGATCTTCTTGTTACGATGATTTTCAACTTCACTCTGAAATTGCTTGAACTTTTCAAAAGTTTCAGACTTATGCTTCATCAAGTAAATATACCCATATCTACTTAAGTCGTCAGTGAAGGTGAGAAAATAACGATATCCACCGCGCGCCGTTACACTCATCGGACCGCACACATCAGTATGTATGATTTCCAATAAGTCACTTGCCCGTTCCATTGTCCCTGAAAACGGGGTCCTTGTCATCTTGCCCATGAGGCACGGCTCGCACGTGTCAAGTGATTCAAAATCAAGAGACTCCAAAAGTCCATCAGCATGGAGCTTCTTCATGCGTTTCACGCCGATATGACCCAGACGGCAGTGCCACAAGAAAGTGGTATTATCATTATCAACTCTACATCTTTTGGCATCAATGTTATGAACATGTGTATCATCACTATCGAGATTCAATAAGAATAAACCCCTAACTTCGGGTGCATGACCATAAAAGATATTACTCATATAAATAGAACAACCATTATTCTCTGACTTAAATGAGTAACCGTCTCGCAATAAACAAGATCCAGATATAATGTTCATGCTTAACGCAGGCACTAAATAACAATTATTCAGGTTCATAACTAATCCCGATGGTAATCGAAGAGCGAGCGTGCCGACGGCGATCACATCAACCTTGGAACCATTTCCCACGCGCATCGTCACTTCGTCCCTCGCCAGCCTCCGTTTATTCCGCAGTTCCTGTTTAGAGTTGCAAATGTGAGCAACCGACCCGGTATCAAATACCCAGGCACTACAACGAGAGTTGGTAAGGTACACATCAATAACATGTATATCACATATACCTTTGTTGTTGTTGGCCCCCTTCTTGTCCGCCAGATACTTGGGGCAGTTCCGCTTCCAGTGGCCGTTCCCCTTGCAATAGAAACACTCAGTCTCTGGCTTGGGCCCAGCCTTGGGTTTCTTCACTGGATTAGCAACTGCTTTGCCACCCTTCTTAGAGTTACCCTTCTTGCCCTTGCCATTCTTCTTGAAACTGGTGGTTTTATTGACCATCAACACTTGATACTCCTTCTGGATGTCTGCCTCAGCGACTTTCAGCATCGAAAACAGCTCGGCGATGGTCTTGTTCATCCCTTGCATGTTATACTGCTGCACGAAGCTCTTGTAGCTTGGAGGGAGTGACTGGAGAATTCTGTCAATGATAGCCTCATCCGGGAACACAAGTCCCAGATCAGCTATGCGGGTATAGTACCCAGACATCTTCAGTAAGTGCTCACCGACAGACGAATTCTCCTCCATCTTGCAAGCAAAGAATTTATCGGTGGTCTCATACCTCTCGATCTTAGCATTCTTCTCAAAGATGAACTTCAACTCCTGGTACATCTCATATGCACCATGACGTTCAAAACGCCTTTGAAGTCCTCCTTCCAAGCCGTACAACATGGCACACTGCACTATCGAATAGTCATCCGAACGTGTCTGCCAGACGTTCAAAACGTCTGCAGGGGCTGTAGGAGCGGGGGGGGTCACCTAGCGGTGCATTTAGGACATAAACCTTTTGGGCAGCTGTGAGGATGATCCTCAGATTGCGGAGCCAGTCCACAAAGTTGCTCCCGTCATCTTTCAGTTTAGCTTTCTCTAGGAACGCATTAAAATTCAGGGGAGCTACTGCGCGAGCCATCTACAACAAAAGATTTGCAAAGACATTTTAGACTATTGTTCATGATAAGTGAGTTATTACCTAATCAAATTAATTATAACTCCCACTCAAATTGACATCCCTCTGGTCATTCGAGCGTGACATGATCCAAATTCACCAACCCGAGTCCGATCATCACGTGAGATGAGGTGGTGTCAATGGTGAACATCAACATGTTGATCATATCTACTATATGACTCATGCTCGACCTTTCGGTCCTCCGTGTTCCGAGGCCATGTCTGTACATGCTAGGCTCGTCAAGTCTAACCCGAGTGTTCTGCATGTGCAAAACTGGCTTGCACCCGTTGTATGCGAACGTAGAGTCTATCACACCCGATCATCACGTGGTGCTTCGAAACGACGAACCTTCGCAACGGCGCACACTCGGGGGGAACACAATTTTATCTTGAAATTTTAGTGAAGGATCATCTTATAATGCTACCGTCGTCCTAAGCAAAATAAGATGCATAAAAGGATTAACATCACATGCAAATCATAAGTGACATGATATGGCCATCAACTCGTGCTTTTGATCTCCATCTCCAAAGCACCGGCATGATCTCCATCGTCACCGGCGCCACACCATGATCTCCATCATTATGATCTCCATCATCGTGTTGCCATCGGGGTTGTCGTGCGCCCACCATGCTCTTACTACTATTGCTACCGTTTAGCGATAAAGTAAAGCATTACAAAGCGCTTAATGATTGACACGCAGGTCATACAAAAATTAAAGACAACCCTATGGCTCCTGCCGGTTGCCGTATGCATCGACATGCAAGTCGATATTAACTATTACAACATGATCATCTCATACATCAAATATATCTCATCATGTCATTGGCCATATCATATCACATACATACCCTGCAAAAACAAGTTAGACGTCCTCTAATTTGTTGTTGCATGTTTTACGTGGCTGCTATGGGTATCTAGCAAGAACGCTTCTTACCTACGCAAAACCACAACGGTGATATTCAAGTTGCTATTTAACCTTCTACAAGGACCGCCTTGTTCTATTCCGATTCAACTAAGATAGGAGAGACAGACACCCGCCAGCCATCTTATGCAACAAAAGTCACATGTCTGTCGATGGAACCGGTCTCATGTACGTGGACATGTAAAGTTGGTCCGGGCCGCTTCATCCCATAATACCGCTGAATCAAGAAAGACTAAGGAGGGCAGCAATTTAAACATCAACGCCACAAACCCTTTTGTGTTCTACTCGAGAAAGCATCTACGCAAGATCCTAGCTCATGATGCCACTGTTGGGGAACGTTGCATAGGAAACAAAAATTTTCCTACCGTTCACCAAGATCAATCTAGTAGATGCAACTACGAGGGGAGAGTAGGATCCACATACCCTTGTAGATCGCTAAGCGGAAGCGTTATGAACGCGGATGATGGAGTCGTACTCGCCGCGATTCAGATCGCCGAAGATCCTAGCACCGAAGCAACGGTGCCTCCGCGTTCTTCACACGTACGGCTCGGGGACGTCTCCTCCTTCTTGATCCAGCAAGGGGTGGAGGAGAGGTTGATGGAGAACCGGCAGCACGACGGCGTGGTGGTGATGGTGGAGAAGAACTCCAGCAGGGCTTCGCCTAAGCTCCGCGGGAGAAGAAGATATTACGGGAGAGGGAGGGCAGCACCGAGGCACGAACTTGTGTTTGCTGCCCTCCCTTTGCCTCACTATATATAGGGGGGGTGGAGAGGTGAGGGGCGCCCTAGGGTTTCCCCTAGGGGGCCGGCGGCCAGGGCAAGGGGAGGGGCGGCGGCCAGGGCAGGCCCTAGGGTTTCCCCCCCTAGGTGCCTTGCCCCCCAAGGCTTAGGGGGTGCGGCCACCCTAGAGGGGTCCACCCCCCTTGGCGCACAAGGAGAGGGCCCAGGGGGGGGCGCACAGCCCCTTGAGGGCTGTGGTGTTCCCCCTTGTGGCCCATTAGGCCCAGAACTGCTTCCGGAACCCCCGAAACCCCTTTCCGGTACTCCGCCGATTTCCCGATGCTCTCCGGAACACTTCCGGACTCCGAAACCTTTCATCCTATATATCAATCTTCGTCTCCGGACCATTCCGGAGACCCTCGTCATGTCCGGGATCTCATCCGGGACTCCGAACAACCTTCGGTAACCATGCACTTTTCTCACTAACAACCCTAGCGTCACCGAACGTTAAGTGTGTAGACCCTGCGGGTTCGGAAACCATGTAGACATGACCGAGACACTCCCAGGTCAATAACCAATAGCGGGATCTGGATACCCATATTGGTTCCTACATGTTTCTCGATGATCTCATCGGATGAACCACGATGTCAAGGATTCAGGCAATCCCGTATATAGTTCCCTTTGTCTCGTCGGTATGTTACTTGCCCGAGATTCGATCGTCGGTATCTCTATACCTAGTTCAATCTCGTTACCGGCAAGTCTCTTTACTCGTTACCGTAATACATAATCCCGTGACCAACTACTTAGTCACTTTGAGCTCATTGAGATGACGTATTACCGAGTGGGCCCGGAGATACCTCTCCGTCACACGGAGTGACAAATCCCAGTCTTGATCCATGTCAACTCAACAGACACCCTCGGAGATACCTGTAGAGTACCTTTATAGTCACCCAGTTACGTTGTGACGTTTGGCACACACAAAGCACTCCTACGGTGTCAGTGAGTTACATGATCTCATGGTCATAGGAACTTATACTTGACATGCAGAAAACTATAGCGATAACTTACACGATCAAAAGCTATGTTTAACGTTTGGGTCTCGTCCATCACATCATTCTCCTAATGATGTGATCCCGTTATCAAATGACAACTCATGTCTATGACCTGGAAACCGCGGTCATCTTTGATCAACGAGCTAGTCCTGTAGAGGCTCACTAGGGACACAAAGTCTGTCTATTCATCCACACGTGTATTTGAGTTTCCAATCAATACAGTTATAGCATGGATAATAAACAATTATCATGAACAAGGAAATATAATAATAACTCTTTTATTATTGCCTCTAGGGCATATTTCCAACAGTTTGGCCCGTGGATACCGCGGCCCGTAGGAGGCCCATGGTTACCACTGCCTGTATGTGGCCCATGGTTATTGTGGCTAGAAACCTGGCAAATAGAACTGCACTGACTCTTAATGAAAAATAAACAAGACTACATGAAAATAAATAAGAAAGCAACTAACATTAGTAGAAAACAGGGCTTTCGTCCAGGCCGAGGAGGCCCATTAATCACGGTTCACTCACGAACCACGACCCATGGGGGCATCTGTCCCGGTTCGTGAGGCCACGGGGCCCGCCAGGCCTCGGGGGCCGTTGGTCCCGGTTCCAGGCACGAACCGGTACCAATGGGCCTTGCTCCTGGCCCACAATCATTGGTCCCGGTTGGTTGCCCTTTAGTCCCGGTTCCGTCCACGAACCGGGACCAATGAGATGCCTATATATACCCCGAGTCCGCGAGCAGAACAGTCCACTGCTCTGTTTTTTGGCCGGCCGTGGGAGAGAGCTTTGTGGTGCTCTAGCTCACCTCGTATGCACATGAGGTGTTCGATGAAATGCCCGAGCCACACTAGTTAATCTTTCTCCTCTCGAAGCTCCTTGACCAAGCTCCATTTTCCTCAAGATTTGTCTAGGTTTGCCGGTCCGTCCTATCCCGTCCCTGTCCTCAACGCCGTTATTCGCTCGCGTCGATCACGTCGCCGACACCACCGTGGTGAGCCTCTTGTTCTTATGTTCTTTCTAAAAGCAAACAATTCTGATGATGAACTTCTATGAGAACTATGTATGTACTTTCATTTTAATGTGATGATGAACTTCTATTAATTTGGTCAGTTATGTATTCATGATGTTCTGTAATGGTTTTTGACACACATAATTATATATAATGCACGCAGATGAACCGACAATGAATGTACAGTAATAGATGCACCTCCGAGTACATTAAGGGCATGCATAATTTTCTTGAAGTGGTTGAGGCAAACAAGCAGAATGCTTTTATGTGTTGTCCATGCCCTATATGTGGGAATACGATGTCTTACTCTGACCGGAAAATCCTTCACACCAACCTGCTTTATAAGGGTTCCATGCCACACTATAATGTTTGGACCAAGCACGGAGAAAGAGGGATTATGATGGAAGACAATGAAGAAGAAGAGTATGGTGACAACTATGTGCCCCCTAAATACGGTGATCCTGCAACGGGGGAAGCTGAACATCAAGAGGAACCAGACGATGTGCCTGATGATGATCATCGTTGTATCATTGTTGATGCAAAGAGACAATGCGGAAGTGAAAAGGAGAAGTTGAAGTTCGATCGCATGTTAGATGATCACAAAAACGGGTTGTACCCAAATTGCGAAGATAGCAACACAAAGCTCGGTACCACACTAGAATTGTCGCAGTCGAAGGAAGACAATGGTGTATCTGGCATCGGATTTGAGAAGCTACTGAAAATATTGAAGAAAAAGCTTCCAAAGGATAATGAATTGCTCGACAGTACATGAAGGAAATATGCCCTAGAGGAAATAATAAAGTTGTTGTTTGTATTTCCTTATATCATGATAAATGTTTATTATTCATGCTAGAATTGTATTAATCTGAAACTTAGTACATGTGTGCATACATAGACGAAACAGAGTGTCCCTAGTATGCCTCTACAAGACTAGCTCGTTAATCAATGATGGTTATGTTTCCTAACCATAGACATGAGTAGTTATTTGATCAAAGAGATCACATCATTAGGAGAATGCTGTGATGGATAAGACCCATCCATTAGCTTAGCAACTTGATCGTTTTAGTTTTACTACTATTGTTTTCTTCATGACTTATACATGTGTCGGTGTACTAAAGTAGGGGTACCTTAGTATCCCGACTTGTGCACGGGCAGTAGCAGCGTCCCGTGGCAGGGCTTGCCACGCGCCCGCCAAGGCCCACTATGGTTCCTTTGGAGCCATTCAAGAACAAAGTATTCAAGTTAAAGAAACAAGACCCCGGCAAGAGGAGCGTACCGGGAGGGCAGCTCCAGGCTCAAGACCACCCCTTTGGCACAAGACCCTGGCAAGAGGAGCTTGCCAGGAAGGCCAAACATGGCATTTCAGGAGACTTGCCGTGGCGCATCGCGCGCCCCGGGGAGGCTCGGAGAGCGAAAAGCTCCCGGGCGCGACAAGTTAACAACCGCGGCAAGGTGCAAGCCGCGGCAAGCTTCCACTACGTGTCCGCGTTCCAGCTCATCCAGCCACGCGTCGCCCTGGGGCCCTTCCAGGTGCACGTGGCGGAAGGCTGTGCAGCCTGGGGTACACGGTGGCGAGCTGCGATCACGAGGCCACCATCGTGGCGAACGGAGACGCCCTGACGGACGCTTTTTTGCACTGTTTGGGGCGACGGCGACGGGCATTTAATGCCCTTGTCCCCTGCCGTCATGGTTAGGTATAAAGCACTATGCATACACTGTTCCAACTACCACCATTTTTACATTTTAACCCTCATCTGCGTTGCCACCTGTCGGTGACCCCTTTGACCTATAAAAGGAGGCCCATGCGCAATGTAGAGGGGGATCGGTTCCGATCTTCGATCACTCTCACTCTCTGTGTTGCTAGCGATAAGCACTGTAGCTCTTCTCACTCCCGAGCCAAGAACACAATACAAACCAAGGCAGGAGTAGGGTTTTACGCATCCGTGCGGCCCGAACTTGGGTAAACTGCTCGCGTGCACGCTTCGATCCGCTCTTTGTGCATCCTCCGCTCCCTTGCCGTACCGAAAAGGGGCTCCAGTCCCATAGGTGTTCGTGGGCGATCAGTTTCCCCGACATCTTTGGCGCGCCAGGTAGGGGACACGATTTACCACGTGTAAAATTCTCATTCGTCAAAGGATCCACGTGTCGGCTCAATGTTGCGACAGATGTCACTTATTCATTGGATGAGATGCGCCTATGAAACAGTGACACGTGGACAGGCCCAATAGTAGACCATTTATGTTAAAAAAACTAGCTTTGTTTGACTTGGTCAAAAGTTAGCGCGCATGCCTGTGGAAAGTATGTTAAGGGCCTATTCGTACATAGCCCATTTATAGCTCGGGTAATCACGGCCCATTAGGGCCATACTGAATTTGGCTTAGTAGCGTCATATGGGCCAACCAATATGATTGCAGCTTGGTTAAGCTTCCGTCCCATTTCTGGCCGGTGAAGTATTTCGGCCCATATGAGGACTTTTGCATCCCTTGGACCTTTAGTGGCCTCTACTGATTCTGTGCCATGAAGAATTGTAAGTGGCTTTGGACCCATTAACGGGCCATGGTGATTTCGGCCCATAAAGAACTGTAAATGGCTTTTGACCCACTAACAACCCGTGGTGGTTCTAGCCCATTAGGACCTGTAAAAGGTTTTGGACCCATTAAGGGCCCATGAGAATTTTAGCCCGTAAAGACCAGTAAATGCCATTGGAACCATTAATGGCCCATGATTTAGTTGGGCCGCTTATAGCCCGTGTTCCCATTTTTGCCTTTTAAGGTCCCATAGTATCGTGGTGTCATCTCTAGCCCTCGACTACTTTTGGTCTGTTACCAGCCTGTTCTGTTACTGGGCCAAATCCAGCCTATAGTTACATTTCGCCCATTTGTCGCTCATTCATCCATCGGGCCTTTACTGCTCGTCGTTTATTTCAGCCAATTTACGGGCCGTTAGGTCGCTCGACAGTATAAGACATGTGATGTCCGCCGACCTGTTAATTGGCTGTTATGTTCTGGGCTCATAAACTTTCGGTCTTGCTTTTAGCCTATTTACGACCCATATTGCGAGGGTGTGGACCACGAGTAGTACGACCCATGTTTGTCCTGTGGATACTGCGGTCCGTAGGAGGCCCATGGTTACCACTGCCTGTATGTGGCCCACGGTTATTGCGGCTAGAAACCTGGCAAATAGAACTGCACTGACTCTTAAGGAAAAATAAACAAGACTATATGAAAATAAATAAGAAAGCAACTAACATTAGTAGAAAACAAGGCTTTCATCCAGGCCTGGGAGGCCCATTAATCCCGATTCACTCACGAACCGGGACCCATGGGGGCATCTGTCCCGGTTCGTGAGGCCACGGGGCCTGCCAGGCCTCGAGGGCCGTTGGTCCCAGTTCCAGGCACGAACCGGGACCAATGGGCCTCGCTCCTGGCCCACAACCATTGGTCCCGGTTGGTGGCTGGAACCGGGACCAAAGATTGCCCTTTAGTCCTGGTTCCGTCCATGAACCGGGACCAACACTACAAAAAAATACACTTCCGTGATGATACGTGTTTGTCACAGTAGGTCACGTTTTCTGTCACACATGTACATCCATGACGGTTTTATGACAGAATCAAGATAGTCATACCTATGCTGTCGTATAAGTGTTCCATGACATTACGAAAATTATCATCACGGAAGTGTCCACTTCCATGACGATAAATCGCGCGTCACAGAAGTGCTTTCGTCAAGGGTGACCGACACGTGGCATCCACCGTAACGGAACGCCGTTAACAGCTTCGACCAATGGGGATTTTCACGTATAAAATCATCATTGGCTGGAGGGAACACGTGTCGGCTCGCCATTGGAACAGATGTCATCCACTCATTGGACCCATAGCGCCTATGATACGTCGACACGTGGCACGGCCCAACAGAGGCCCATTCCTGTGAAAAGGCCGACCCGTTTGACTTTGTCAAAAGGTGGTGGGCAGGCCGACGGCAAGCCTTTTAACGGCCTATTCGCATATAGCCCATTTACAGCCCGCTAACCCAAGGCCCGTTTACGGCCTATCCGAATTAGGCCCAGTAGCGTCATCTGGGCCGTCCAATATAATTCCAGCCCGTTTTAACTTCCGTCCCATGTATGGCCTATGACGTCTTTCGGCCCATATAAGGCCCTTAGTAACCCTCTGCGCATTAACGGCCCGTGGTAAAACTGGCCCGTAATGAACAGTGCCCAAGAGAGGCCCATTCCTGTGAAAAGGTCGGCCCGTTTGACTTGGTCCAAAGGTGACGGGCCGGCCCACGCCAAGCCTGTTAACGGCCTGTTCGCATATAGCCCATTTATAGCCCGCTAACCCAGGGCCCGTTTACGGCCTATCCTAATTAGGCCTAGTAGCGTCACTTGGGGCGTCCAATATAATTCCAGCCCGTTTTAACTTCCGACCCATGTATGGCCCATGACGTGTTTCGGCCCATATGAGGTCCTTAGTAACCCTCGGCTCATTAACGGTCCGTGGTAAAACTGGCCCATACTGAACAGTGTTTTACTTTATACCCATTAACGGCCCATTATTCCGTCGGGCCGTTTCCAGCCCATGTTACCTTTCGGCCTTCTCAGGGCCCATTTATTCTTGGGCTCATTTCCAGCATTCGTTTACTTTCGTCCCGTTACTGTCATTTTCTACTTGTGGGCCAAATTCAGCCAGTGGTTACAGTCAGCCCGTTTGTGGCTCGTTAATACGTTGGGTCGTTTTCATAGCGTCATCAAATACGGCCGACTAGCGACGACCCGTTATTGTCGGCCCATGAATGGACGATTTCAACTCTAGCCCATTTACAGCCATAATGTGGTCTGTTATTGGCCCATGTTTGGCCAACCCATCATACGGCACATAGAAGGCCCATTGTGTCTACGGACCGTATAAGGCCCATCATTTCTATGGCCCTTAGAAGGCCCATTGTTTCTATGACCCGTAAGAGGCCCATGTTAACTACAGTAAATATGTAGCCCATGGTTAATGTGGCCTTGTTACAAAAATAGGCTATTGCGGCCACTAGCAAACCGCGGAAAAAGAACTGCACTGACTACAAGAAAACAAATAAACAAGACAATAAGGAAATAAATAGGCAAGCAACTTACGATAGGCTATCACGGCTATTACACATATTACATCCACTGGGCATCAAAGTTCGCCACCAGTGCAAATATAGGGAACAAAGCAGCATATAAACGCCGCATCAAAACAAGTCCAGAACTGAAACCACTTCAGAAGAGCTCAAGAAACAATATCATGGGTACCCATAATGCTGACAAGATGCTTAGCAAGCTTATTAACTTTCTCCTGTTTGGCACTTAAATCCTCCAACACTTGCTGTTGCACCAGAAAGTATGCATCTGAATTCAGGAGGGACTTCCTCAGTCCTTCGAATAACATCTGACCGATGTCTTTCAACTTGATGTTGAGACTCAAGAAGTCAAACTGATTCAGGCAGCTAGTTAGAAGAGCTGGTATCAGAAGTCGTAGCAAGTAACTCGAACACTACATTAAGACATGACTTTGGGGTTGTCTCAGTGTCTTCAATATAGTTTTTATCAGCTTTCTTGGAGACCAACAGGGATGTCTCACTATCTTGAACCTTATCTGCATTACTTACTGTACCATTGCATAACGAGGTACTCTTCTCCAATATTTTATTCGCATTCTATAAGAGAAAGAAACAAACACATCACAGGTTTACAATGTAGTATATGAAACTCATTTCGGTAAACCAATTCAGTAGTAAGGTGGACATGATAACAACATGAAACAAACATATATCTATGTACTATGGTCACTGTATGGTCTATATCATTCTAGTTTATCTTGCCAAATCAAGATAGATACAGTTCGAATCATCTCTATTTAAGACAAACCAGCTTAGATAGAATATAAGTGTGGGAAACTACACAGCAATAACAACACTTGTAAGGTGCATGGCATGAGAATATAAATGTTTATTCAATTGAAACTGAAATCAACATAGAGCAAGTTACAACAGCAAACACGTTAAAGAAACAGGTTTAAAACATACCTATTGCGCCATTGGAGTTTCAGTTGCATCCTTCAAATTTGAAATTAGTTGGTATGAGTAAATAAAGTGATGCAAGAGCAAAGTAGTATGAACCATAGCTACGGAACCTGACCAGAGAACAATACTTCTTCTGCTTTAAGCGTTGACTTGGGGTTCGGAGTGGTGGTCCTCGTGCTTTGGGCACTACAGTTGCCTTACTAACTGCTCGTGTTTCGGTGCTCTGTGGTGGAGACGGTGCTGTGTCAACGGGAACTGGGTTACTATCTGCTGGGGTTGGGGTTAGAAGGGGTGTAGCTGGTTCTCTGTCCAACTGGGTAGGGGTAGAATCTGCGTGAGTCTAGGTTATGTGTGGTGGGGTTGGTTCTTGGGCAAGTACAACCATTGTTCTATCTCCATCGACAGGTAGCACGATCTTTTCTGAAGACCATGTTTTCACTCCCACAGATACTGCCATCACCCCGTCCAATTGAAAAGGCTGATAAACAAGAAAAGTAATTGAATGTACATACATTGTAAGATAGACATGTGCAATGAATAGTAGGGAAGAAAACAGGGCATGAAATAATTCACATTTATGTTGTCTAACCAGATAGAATAGGAGGATATAATTTCACATATATGATGGCTAATTAAATAGGATAGCATGACACACTATCACATGTATGATGGTTAACTAAACAGGATAGAATGACATACTTCAAAATATGATGACTATGTAAACAGGATGATATGATATAACTATACGATGTGTCTATTAAAGTTGTTGGCATGCCATAAATCACAAACATGCCGTCGATGGAAACATGATGTCATGATATAATACATAGATAGAATGACATAATTCAAAATATGATGACTATGTGAACATGATGAGATGACATAACTATATTATGTCTTTAGAAAATGGGTTGGCATGCCATAATTTAGATACATGCTCTCTATGTAAACATCATGGCATGATATAATTCAAATATATGATTTATATACTAAGGAAGTGAGCAGAGGGCAATCGCATATATGATGTGTCAACAAAGGTGATGGCATTCAATATCGTGTATATGATGTAAAAACTAAGCATTGCAATACAACATATGCATGATATGAGTAATATAACCCTACTAAGCTTGAGCATACACCTCAGGGGGATAATAGGACTGGTCATCTACCTCTGAATCCTCCTCTGAAGAGCTATATCTGTAACCAGCAAGATATCTGCTTAACCAGGTAGCATTGTCTGCTCTGAAGACCTAGTTTTCACTCCAGATTTGTCCTTCACCAATTCAAATGGCTGATGCACAGGAAGAGCAGTTGAATATACAAACATTGTCGACAAAAGCAATGAGAAATACAAAAAAGGACAACATTATATAATTCACATATATGACGCCTGGCTAAACAGCATGGCATTACATAATTCACATATATAATGCCTTGCAATAAGATAGCATTGCATAATTCACATATATAATGTCTTGCAAAAAGATGGCATTGCATAATTCACATATATGGTAATTAGACACTAAACATGTGGCATTCACACAAATCATGTCTAAACTAAGCAAATGACATAGCAATGTAAGATACCATACACATGATATGAGCAACATAACCCTGCCAAGTTAGAGAGCATGCACCTCGGGGGGGGGGGGGGGGGGAA
>LR738715.1:897697531-897713820 GCA_902687465.1 Secale cereale
CGACTGACCCAAAAGTCGATTCAGTCGACTGAAGTGTAGCTAAATCGGAGCAGCATCGCAAGCAAGAACAAGAGCAAGAGCAGCAGCGCGAGCAAGAGCAAGAGCAAGAGCAGACCAGGCAGGGGACCGAGAGCAAGAGTAGAGTAGCAGCGCGAGTGAGAGCTAAAGCAGCAGCAAATCCCACTGATGTGGACGTCGCCGCCGAGGGAGTGATGCCATGGAGGAAGTGGCCGCCGACGCCGCCGTGGATGGAGTCGTGCCGTGTCGGCTTAGGACCAAGTGCCAACAGCACCGTAAGATCGAATCAAGAAGAAAATGTGATAATTAATGTACAACCTCTTTGGTGGAGCCGATTAGGTCGCAGCTTCATCCGAGGAAACGGTGATGATGATGCTCTTCTGGTCGTGCAGGTGAAGACGGCGGTGTGGGAATGGAGGTGGTGTGAAAGACGAGGGGAACATCGCGACAGTGATGTATACTGCACAACCTTCTTCTTGTAGACGTTTGTTGGGCCTCCAAGTTCAGAGAGTTTGTAGGACAGTTGCAAATTTCCCTCAAGTGGATGACCTAAGATTTATCAATCCGTGGGAGGCGTAGGATGAAGATGGTCTCTCTCAAAGAACCCTGCAACCAAATGACAAAGAGTCTCTTGTGTCCCCAACACACCCAATACAATGGCAAATTGTATAGGTGCACTAGTTCGGCGAAGAGATGGTGATACAAGTGCAATATGGATGGTAGATATAGGTTTTTGTAAACTGAAAATATAAAAACAGCAAGGTAGCAAGTGGTAAACATGAGCATAAACGGTGTTGCAATGATAGGAAACACGGCCTAGGGTTCATACTTTCACTAGTGCAAGTTCTCTCAACAAGGATAACATAATTGGATCATATTACTATCCCTCAACATGCAACAAAGAGTCACTCCAAAGTAACTAATAGCGGAGAACAAACTAGGAGATTATGGTAGGGTATGAAACCACCTTAAAGTTATTCTTTCTGATCGATCTATTCAAGAGTCCGTAGTAACGTTCAATCTATCATAGAGTTTGTACTAGAATAACACCTTAAGACATAAATAAACCAAAACCCTAATGTCACCTAGACACTCCATTGTCACCTCAAGTATCCGTGGGCATGATTATACGATATGCATCACACAATCTCGGATTCATCTATTCAACCAACACAAAGTTCAAAGAGTGCCCCAAAGTTTCTACCGAAAAGTCAAGACGGAAACGTGTGACAACCCCTATGCATAGATTCCCAAGGTCACGGAACCCGCAAGTTGATCACCCAAACATACATCAAGTAGATCACATGATATCCCATTGTCACCACAGATAAGCACGTGCAAGATATACATCAAGTGTTCTCAAATCCATGAAGACTCAATCCGATAAGATAACTTCAAAGGGAAAACTCAATCCATTACAAGAGAGTAGAGGGGGAGAAGCATGATAAGATCCAACTAATAGCAAAGCTCGCGATACATCAAGATTGTGCCATCTCAAGAACACGAGAGAGAGAGAGAGAGATCAAACACATAGCTAATGGTACATACCCTCAGCCCCGAGGGTGGACTACTCCCCCCTCGTCATGAAGAGCGCCGGGATGATGAAGATGGCCACCGGTCGTGGCCCAAGGAATTTTTAAGGCATAATTATGTACACGATGCACATATTCTATCACCTTACGGGGTAGTCGACGGGGGCGTAGCTGCCAATCTTGCACAGGTTCATCTGAGTTGCCGCAATGAGGAGTGTGCCGGACTCGTTTAGTTATGTCCGCTATTGATAAATTATCCAGCTTGAATAGGCCGTTTTGGACTTCGACTGCTAAGGCCGCAGTGTCCTCCTCCATACGGAGAGAGCGCTCCATGTTTCCATTAACCGTGATAATGCCACGTGGTCCAGACATTTTAAGCTTTATATAGGCATAATGCGAGACTGCATTAAAGCGGGCGAAGGCCGTTCTTCCGAGTAGAGCGTGACGGGCACTTCAAAACGGAGCTATGTGGAAGATAATTCTTCGCTTCGAAAGTTATCAGGAGAGCCGAATATGACCTCCAATTTTAAAGAGCCCGTGCAGCGGGCTTCCACGCCCGGTATCACTCCTTTAAAGGTCATGCTGCTTGGCTTGATTCTTGACAGGTCGATCCCCATCTTGCGGACAGTGTCCTGATATATCAGATTGAGACCGCTGCCGCCGTCCATAAGGACCCGCGTTAGATGGTATCCATCGATTATTGGGTAGAGAACTAGAGCAGCCGAACCCCCATGACGAATACTAGTCAGATGATCCCTGCGATCAAAAGTGATCGGACAGGCCGACCATTGGTTGAATTTCGCGGCGACAGGCTCAATGGCGTAGACATCTCGAAGTGCGCACTTCTGCTCCCTCTTTGGGATATGAGTGGCATATATCATGTTCACAGTTTTAATCTCTGGTGGAAATTTCTTCTGCCCCCTGTATTCGGCTAGCGAGGTTCATCCTCGTCTTCGCTCTGAGGTCCTTCCCCATTGTGTTCGGCCTTTAGCTTGTCGGTCTGCTTGAAGACCCAACAGTTATGGTTGATATGGTTTGCAGGTTTATCTGGGGTGCCATGAATCTGGCAGGTCCTATCTAATATCTTGTCTAGGCTAGATGGACCATCTTTATTGCCATTAAACGGCTTCTTCCATTGACCGGGTCTGGAGCCACTGAATCCGGCATTTACCGCTGTATCATCTGGGCTTCCAGAATTATTTCGACGTTTGTTTTTGTTACGTCGTGGCTTTCCATTGCCATCCTCGAGTTGTTCCCAATTCCCAATGGAGTTCTTTGGGAGGCTGTTTAGCCAGTGCCGAGCTGGTCCTTTCAGCTTGAGTGGTAGATATTTAATGGCGTGGAGATCATCTCCTCGAGCCACGTGGATGTGAAGAATGAAGTCTTCTATCCAGACGGTAGGATCCGTCATTCCATCGTATGCTTCGATGTTCACGGGTTTGAACCTTTCTGGAAAATCATGATCCAGCACCTCATCGGTGAAGCACAGAGGGTGTGTGTTGCCTCTGTATTTTGCTATGTCATGATCGTTGTGATGTCCGGTATTGACCCTGGACTGGTATATTACCGGCGCAATTGGCTTGATAGGTGTCGTCCCGTGCGGGAGCTCGGTCCCTAGGTCCGTATATAAACCTGGTCTTGATAGCTTTTTTGTTCAGGTCCTCACGCAGATCGTGTTATCAGACTTGAGCCGCATCCTCCTTTCCTTTACGGGGTGGTGGTGCGGGCTTGTGTACGCCGTTGCTAGCAACTCTGTCCCGTCTGTGAGGTGGTCGGTCCGGCTTATCGGTGGTGTTATTCTTCGGCGGTATGGGCGCAGCGGCCTCGTCGTCGAATTCGGGCAACAGTTTACGCTTGGGATAGCCTTTGGTTTGGCCGTTGTGGCCATGTTTTTGTTCGGTGTCTAGCTCCTCGTTCCATCTATCATTGAGTGTGTCATGTGCGGCTCGAAGCCGTCTCTGCTGCTTTTTTAGGCTCCTTGCGGTGGCAATAAGCCTCCGATGGAAGCGCTTTTGTTCTAAGGGTTCTTCTAGGATGATATATTCCTCATCGCCCAGGCTAACCTCTTCTTCCGAGACAGGTTCGTAGTTACTGTCTTCGCCATCGCTATCATCGGACAGTGGCTTCGGACTCTGTTCGCCGTCTTCTCGCTCTTCCTGCTCCATCGCTGGGTCTGCGGGGTCTTCGACTTGTTCCGGTGTGTCACCGTCGTTAGTGACAGTGTTACTATTTCTTCCTTTACGGGATTTAGTTTGGCGCTTTGGACGCTGATGTTTGGGAGGTTCTTCGACGGGCTTGTCCTCTAAGGGATTGTTTTCGCCATCGCCCTCCGCCTCCTTAGGTGTATCCACCATGTATACATCGTATGAAGACGTAGCTGTCCACCGCCCGGTTACGGGCCTGTTTTGATCTGGATCCGCTTCGGCTTCGAGGTCCATCCCTTCGAAGTCTTCAGAAGCATAGTCAAGTAGATCGGTTAGATCTTCAACCATGGCTACCAAGTGGGTGGTGGGTGGGGAGCAAAATTCTCCATCAGCCTCCAGTTCGAACCGGATACAATGTGCATGTGTGTCCCCATCTAGGGAGAGGGATCTTAACGACATCAGCATGTCGCTAAAGGGTGAGTGCTGGAAGATATCTGCAGCACTGAATTCGGCAATCGACGCCTGATCTAGCTTGAAGGGCGCAAATGCGCTTGATTCAGAATCTGAGGCAGGAGTTAGGTCCGGGGTTTCAATAACATAGACCCCTCTTATAGTTGGGTCCGCATGCGGCTCCAACGCCGTGGAGTCTGCGGCTTTCGTGGCGGGGTTTAGCTTCCCATCCTCGGGCGACGCGAGCTATTTTGGATCTAGGGCTAGAACTGCTACACGTGCTATTTCCTGATTCGATGACAGAGCTGTTGGAAATATGCCCTAGAGGCAATAATAAAAGAGTTATTATTATATTTCCTTGTTCATGATAATCGTTTATTATCCATGCTATAACTGTATTGATTGGAAACTCAAATACACGTGTGGATGAATAGACAGACTTTGTGTCCCTAGTAAGCCTCTACAGGACTAGCTCGTTGATCAAAGATGACCGCGGTTTCCAGGTCATAGACATGAGTTGTCATTTGATAACGGGATCACATCATTAGGAGAATGATGTGATGGACAAGACCCAAACGTAAACATAGCTTTTTGATCGTGTCAGTTATCGCTATAGTTTTCTGCATGTCAAGTATAAGTTCCTATGACCATGAGATCATGTAACTCACTGACACCGTAGGAGTGCTTTGTGTGTGCCAAACGTCACAACGTAACTGGGTGACTATAAAGGTACTCTACAGGTATCTCCGAGGGTGTCTGTTGAGTTGACATGGATCGAGACTGGGATTTGTCACTCCGTATGACGGAGAGGTATCTCCGGGCCCACTCGGTAATACGTCATCTCAATGAGCTCAAAGTGACTAAGTAGTTGGTCACGGGATTATGTGTTACGGTAACGAGTAAAGAGACTTGCCGGTAACGAGATTGAACTAGGTATAGAGATACCGACGATCGAATCTCGGGCAAGTAACATACCGACGAGACAAAGGGAACTGTATACGGGATTGCCTGAATCCTTGACATCGTGGTTCATCCGATGAGATCATCGAGAAACATGTGGGAACCAATATGGGTATCCAGATCCCGCTATCGGTTATTGACCTGGGAGTGTCTCGGTCATGTCTACATGGTTTCCGAACCCGCAGGGTCTACACACTTAACGTTCGGTGACGCTAGGGTTGTTAGTGAGAAAAGTGTATGGTTACCGAAGGTTGTTCGGAGTCCCGGATGAGATCCCGGACATGACGAGGGTCTCCGGAATGGTCCGGAGACGAAGATTGATATATAGGATGAAAGGTTTCGGAGTACCGGAAGTGTTCCGGGGAGCATCGGGAAATCGGCGGAGTACCGGGAAGGTTTTCGGGGGTCCGGAAAGGAGTTCTGGGCCTAGTGGGCCACAAGGGGGAACACCACAGCCCTCAAGGGGCTGTGCGCCCCCCCTGGGCCCTCTCCCCATGCGGCTAAGGGGGTGGGACCCCCTAGGGCTGGCCGCACCCCTTGGCCTTGGGGGGCAAGGCACCTAGGGGGGAAACCCTAGGGCCTGGGCGCCTCCCCCTGCCCTGGCCGCCGCCCCCTCCCCTTGCCCTGGCCGCCGGCCCCTAGGGGGAAACCCTAGGGCGCCCTCACCTCTCCACCCCCCCTATATATAGTGGGGCAAAGGGAGGGCAGCCAACACAGTTCGTGCCTTGGTGCTGCCCTCCCTCTCCCGTCATATCTTCTTCTCCCGCGGAGCTTAGGCGAAGCCCTGCTGGAGTTCTTCTTCACCATCACCACCACGCCGTCGTGCTGCCGGTTCTCCATCAACCTCTCCTCCACCCCTTGCTGGATCAAGAAGGAGGAGACGTCCCCGAGCCGTACGTGTGAAGAACGCGGAGGCACCGTTGCTTCGGTGCTAGGTCTTCGGCGATCTGAATCGCGACGAGTACGACTCCATCATCCGCGTTCATAACGCTTCCGCTTAGCGATCTACAAGGGTACGTAGATCACACTCTCCCCTCGTAGTTGCATCTACTAGATTGATCTTGGTGAACGGTAGGAAAATTTTTGTTTCCCATGCAACGTTCCCCAACAGTGGCATCATGAGCTAGGATCTTGCGTAGATGCTTTCTCGAGTAGAACACAAAAGAGTTTGTGGCGTTGATGTTTAAATTGCTGCCCTCCTTAGTCTTTCTTGATTCAGCGGTATTATAGGATGAAGCGGCCCGGACCAACTTTACATGTCCACGTACATGAGACCGGTTCCATCGACAGACATGTGACTTTTGTTGCATAAGATGGCTGGCGGGTGTCTGTCTCTCCTATCTTAGTTGAATCGGAATAGAACAAGGCGGTCCTTGTAGAAGGTTAAATAGCAACTTGAATATCACCGTTGTGGTTTTGCGTAGGTAAGAAACGTTCTTGCTAGATACCCATAGCAGCCACGTAAAACATGCAACAACAAATTAGAGGACGTCTAACTTGTTTTTGCAGGGTATGCATGTGATATGATATGGCCAATGACATGATGAATTATATTTGATGTATGAGATGATCATGTTGTAATAGTTAATATCGACTTGCATGTCGATGCATACGGCAACCGGCAGGAGCCATAGGGTTGTCTTTAATTTTTTTGTATGACCTGCGTGTCAATCCTCAAGCGCTTTGTAATGCTTTACTTTATCGCTAAACGGTAGCAATAGTAGTAAGAGCATGGTGGGCGCCGACAACCCCGATGGCGACACGATGATGGAGATCATGATGCTGGAGATCATGGTGTGGCGCCGGTGACGATGGAGATCATGCCGGTGCTTTGGAGATGGAGATCAAAAGCACGAGTTGATGGCCATATCATGTCACTTATGATTTGCATGTGATGTTAATCCTTTTATGCATCTTATTTTGCTTAGGACGACGGTAGCATTATAAGATGATCCTTCACTAAAATTTCAAGATAAAATTGTGTTCCCCCCGAGTGTGCGCCGTTGCGAAGGTTCGTCGTTTCGAAGCACCACGTGATGATCGGGTGTGATAGACTCTACGTTCGCATACAACGGGTGCAAGCCAGTTTTGCACATGCAGAACACTCGGGTTAGACTTGACGAGCCTAGCATGTACAGACATGGCCTCGGAACACGGAGGACCGAAAGGTCGAGCATGAGTCATATAGTAGATATGATCAACATGTTGATGTTCACCATTGACACCACCTCATCTCACGTGATGATGGGACTTGGGTTGGTGAATTTGGATCATGTCACGCTCGAATGACCGGAGGGATGTCAATTTGAGTGGGAGTTATAAATAATTTGATTAGGTAATAACTCACTTATCATGAACAATAGTCTAAAATGTCTTTGCAAATTTTTGGTTGTAGATGGCTCGCGCAGTAGCTCCCCTGAATTTTAATGCGTTCCTAGAGAAAGCTAAACTGAAAGATGACGGGAGCAACTTTGTGGACTGGCTCCGCAATCTGAGGATCATCCTCACAGCTGCCCAAAAGGTTTATGTCCTAAATGCACCGCTAGGTCAACCCCCCGCTCCTGGAGCCTCTGCGGACGATATGAACGTCTGGCAGACGCGTTCGGATGACTATTCGATAGTGCAGTGTGCCATGTTGTACGGCTTGGAAGGAGGACTCCAAAGGCGTTTTGAACGTCATGGTGCATATGAGATGTACACGGAGTTGAAATTCATCTTTGAGAAGAATGCTAAGATCGAGAGGTATGAGACCACCGATAAATTCTTCGCTTGTAAGATGGAGGAGAATTCGTCTGTCAGTGAGCACTTGCTGAAGATGTCTGGGTACTATACCCGCATAGCTGATCTGGGACTTGTGTTCCCGGATGAGGCTATCATTGACAGAATTCTCCAGTCTCTCCCTCCAAGCTACAAGAGCTTCGTGCAGCAGTATAACATGCAAGGGATGAACAAGACCATCGCCGAGCTGTTTTCTATGCTGAAAGTCGCTGAGGCAGACATCCAGAAGGAGTATCAAGTGTTGATGGTCAATAAGACCACCAGTTTCAAGAAGAATGGCAAGGGCAAGAAGGGTAACTCTAAGAAGGGTGGCAAAGCAGTTGCTAATCCAGTGAAGAAACCCAAGGCTGGGCCCAAGCCAGAGACTGAGTGTTTCTATTGCAAGGGGAATGGCCATTGGAAGCGGAACTGCCCCAAGTATCTGGCGGACAAGAAGGGGGCCAACAACAACAAAGGTATATATGATATACATGTTATTGATGTGTACCTTACCAACTCTCGTTGTAGTGCCTGGGTATTTGATACCGGTTCAGTTGCTCACATTTGCAACTCTAAACAGGAACTGCGGAATAAACGGAGACTGGCGAAGGACGAAGTGACGATGCGCGTGGGAAATGGTTCCAAGGTTGATGTGATCGCCGTCGGCACGCTCGCTCTTCGATTACCATCGGGATTAGTGATGAACCTGAATAATTGTTATTTAGTGCCTGCGTTAAGCATGAACATTATATCTGGATCTTGTTTATTGCGAGACGGTTACTCATTTAAGTCAGAGAATAATGGTTGTTCTATTTATATGAGTAATATCTTTTATGGTCATGCACCCGAAGTTAGGGGTTTATTCTTATTGAATCTCGATAGTGATGATACACATGTTCATAACATTGATGCCAAAAGATGTAGAGTAGATAATGATAATACCACTTTCTTGTGGCACTGCCGTCTCGGTCATATCGGCGTGAAACGCATGAGGAAGCTCCATACTGATGGACTTTTGGAGTCTCTTGATTTTGAATCACTTGACACATGCGAGCCGTGCCTCATGGGCAAGATGACAAGGACCCCGTTTTCAGGGACAATGGAACGGGCAAGTGACTTATTGGAAATCATACATACTGATGTGTGCGGTCCGATGAGTGTAACGGCGCGCGGTGGATATCGTTATTTTCTCACCTTCACTGACGACTTAAGTAGATATGGGTATATTTACTTAATGAAGCATAAGTCTGAAACTTTTGAAAAGTTCAAGCAATTTCAGAGTGAAGTTGAAAATCATCGTAACAAGAAGATCAAGTTCCTACGATCTGATCGAGGGGGAGAATATCTGAGTTATGAGTTTGGTGATCACTTAAGAAAATGTGGAATTGTTTCACAGTTGACACCACCTGGAACACCACAGCGTAATGGTGTGTCCGAACGTCGTAATCGAACCCTATTAGATATGGTACGTTCTATGATGTCTCTTGCCGACTTACCACTATCGTTTTGGGGATATGCGTTAGAGACAGCTGCATTCACTTTAAATAGGGCTCCATCTAAGTCCGTTGAGACAACACCGTATGAACTGTGGTTTGGTAAGAAACCTAAGTTGTCTTTTCTCAAGGTTTGGGGTTGCGATGCTTATGTCAAAAGGCTTCAGCCAGAAAAGCTCGAACCCAAAGCGGACAAATGTGTCTTCATAGGATACCCAAAAGAAACAGTTGGGTACACCTTCTATCTCAGATCCGAAGGCAAAGTGTTTGTCGCTAAGAACGGGTCCTTTCTCGAGAAAGAGTTTCTCTCGAAAGAATTGAGTGGGAGGAAGGTAGAACTTGATGAGGTTATTGAACCTCTGCTTCAACCAGAAAGTAGCGCAGCACAGAAAGATGTTTTTGTGGAGCCTGCAGAGGTTGAAGAGGAAGCCAATGATGATGATCAAGAAACTACTGATCAAGTTACTACCGAACCTCGTAGGTCGACAAGGGTACGCACTGCACCTGAGTGGTATGGTAACCCTGTCTTGGAGGTCATGTTGTTAGACAACGGTGAACCTACGAGCTATGGGGAAGCGATGGTGGGCCCAGATTCCGACAAATGGTTAGAGGCCATGAAATCCGAGATGGGATCCATGTATGAAAACAAAGTATGGACTTTGGAAGTATTACCTGAAGGGCGGAAGGCCATTCAGAATAAATGGATTTTTTAAGAGGAAGACGGACGCTGACGGTAATGTCACCGTGTATAAAGCTCGACTTGTGGCAAAGGGTTTTTCACAAGTTCAAGGGATTGACTACGATGAGACTTTCTCACCCGTAGCGATGCTTAAATCCGTCCGAATCATGTTAGCAATAGCTGCATTTTTCGATTATGAAATTTGGCAGATGGATGTCAAAACAGCGTTCCTTAACGGTTTTCTTAAGGAAGAGTTGTATATGATGCAACCAGAAGGTTTTGTCGATCCAGAGAATGCTGACAAAGTATGCAAGCTCCAGCGTTCCATTTATGGGCTGGTACAAGCATCTCGGAGTTGGAATCTTCGCTTTGATGAGGTGATCAAAGCGTTTGGGTTTATACAAGTTTACAATGAAGCTTGTATTTACAAGAAAGTGAGTGGGAGCTCTATAGCGTTTCTAATATTATATGTGGATGACATATTGCTGATTGGAAACAATATAGAATTTTTGGATAGCGTGAAGGGGTATTTGAACAAGAGTTTTTCGATGAAAGATCTCGGTGAAGCTGCTTTCATATTGGGCATCAAGATCTATAGAGATAGATCAAGACGCTTGATAGGACTTTCACAAAGCACGTACCTTGATAAAGTTTTGAAGAAGTTCAAAATGGATCAATCCAAGAAGGGGTTCTTGCCGGTATTACAAGGTACAAAGTTGAGTAAGACTCAATGCCCAGTGACTGCGGATGATAGAGAAAAGATGAGTGTCGTCCCCTATGCTTCAGCCATAGGCTCTATCATGTATGCAATACTGTGCACAAGACCAGATGTCAGCCTTGCCATAAGTATGGCCGGAAGGTTTCAAAATAATCCTGGTATGGATCACTGGACAGCGGTCAAGAATATCCTAAAGTACCTGAAAAGGACTAAGGATATGTTTCTCGTTTATGGAGGTGATCAAGAGCTCGTCGTAAAGGGTTACGTCGATGCAAGCTTTGACACTGATCCGGATGACTCTAAGTCACAAACCGGATACGTATATATTCTCAACGGGGGAGCGGTAAGCTGGTGCAGTTCCAAGCAGAGCGTGGTAGCTGATTCTACATGTGAAGCGGAGTACATAGCTGCCTCGGAGGCGGCTAAGGAAGGTGTCTGGATGAAGGAGTTCATGACAGATCTTGGAGTTGTGCCTAGTGCACTGAACCCAATGACTCTGTTCTGTGATAACACTGGTGCCATTGCTCTAGCCAAGGAACCAAGGTTTCACAAGAGGACCAGACACATAAAGCGACGCTTCAATTCCATCTGCGATTCAGTCAAGGAGGAGGACATAAACATTTGCAAAGTACACACGGATTTGAATGTTGCAGATCCGTTGACTAAGCCTCTTCCACGGGCTAAGCACGATCAACACCAAGACTCTATGGGTGTTAGATTCATTACCTTGTAATGCTAGATTATTGACTCTAGTGCAAGTGGGAGACTGTTGGAAATATGCCCTAGAGGCAATAATAAAAGAGTTATTATTATATTTCCTTGTTCATGATAATCGTTTATTATCCATGCTATAACTGTATTGATTGGAAACTCAAATACACGTGTGGATGAATAGACAGACTTTGTGTCCCTAGTGAGCCTCTACAGGACTAGCTCGTTGATCAAAGATGACCGCGGTTTCCAGGTCATAGACATGAGTTGTCATTTGATAACGGGATCACATCATTAGGAGAATGATGTGATGGACGAGACCCAAACGTAACCATAGCTTTTGATCGTGTCAGTTATCGCTATAGTTTTCTGCATGTCAAGTATAAGTTCCTATGACCATGAGATCATGTAACTCACTGACACCGTAGGAGTGCTTTGTGTGTGCCAAACGTCACAACGTAACTGGGTGACTATAAAGGTACTCTATAGGTATCTCCGAAGGTGTCTGTTGAGTTGACATGGATCGAGACTGGGATTTGTCACTCCGTATGACGGAGAGGTATCTCCGGGCCCACTCGGTAATACGTCATCTCAATGAGCTCAAAGTGACTAAGTAGTTGGTCACGGGATTATGTATTACGGTAACGAGTAAAGAGACTTGCCGGTAACGAGATTGAACTAGGTATAGAGATACCGACGATCGAATCTCGGGCAAGTAACATACCGACGAGACAAAGGGAACTGAATACGGGATTGCCTGAATCCTTGACATCGTGGTTCATCCGATGAGATCATCGAGAAACATGTAGGAACCAATATGGGTATCCAGATCCCGCTATTGGTTATTGACCTGGGAGTGTCTCGGTCATGTCTACATGGTTTCCGAACCCGCAGGGTCTACACACTTAACGTTCGGTGACGCTAGGGTTGTTAGTGAGAAAAGTGTATGGTTACCGAAGGTTGTTCGGAGTCCCGGATAAGATCCCGGACATGACGAGGGTCTCCGGAATGGTCCGGAGACGAAGATTGATATATAGGATGAAAGGTTTCGGAGTACCGGAAGTGTTCCGGGGAGCATCGGGAAATCGGCGGAGTACCGGGAAGGTTTTCGGGGGTCCGGAAAGGAGTTCTGGGCCTAGTGGGCCACAAGGGGGAACACCACAACCCTCAAGAGGCTGTGCACCCCCCCTGGGCCCTCTCCCCATGCGGCTAAGGGGGTGGGACCCCCTAGGGCTGGCCGCACCCCTTGGCCTTGGGGGGCAAGGCACCTAGGGGGGAAACCCTAGGGCCTGGGCGCCTCCCCCTGCCCTGGCCGCCGCCCCCTCCCCTTGCCCTGGCCGCCGGCCCCTAGGGGGAAACCCTAGGGCGCCCTCACCTCTCCACCCCCCCTATATATAGTGGGGCAAAGGGAGGGCAGCGAACACAGTTCGTGCCTTGGTGCTGCCCTCCCTCTCCCGTCATATCTTCTTCTCCCGCGGAGCTTAGGCGAAGCCCTGCTGGAGTTCTTCTTCACCATCACCACCACGCCGTCGTGCTGCCGGTTCTCCATCAACCTCTCCTCCACCCCTTGCTGGATCAAGAAGGAGGAGACGTCCCCGAGCCGTACGTGTGAAGAACGCGGAGGCACCGTTGCTTCGGTGCTAGGTCTTCGGCGATCTGAATCGCGACGAGTACGACTCCATCATCCGCGTTCATAACGCTTCCGCTTAGCGATCTACAAGGGTACGTAGATCACACTCTCCCCTCGTAGTTGCATCTACTAGATTGATCTTGGTGAACGGTAGGAAAATTTTTGTTTCCCATGCAACGTTCCCCAACAAGAGCTAGATCATGTTCATCGTGAAGGGAGAGAGAGGTTGCCGCGGGCTCGAATCCGTTGAAGATCAAGTCTCCGCGGATATCAGCAATGTAGTTTAAGCTTCCAAATCTGACATGATGGCCAGCAGCGTAGCTCTCAATCTGCTGAAGGTGGCCTTCAGTGTTGGCGCGAAGCACGAAGCCGCCAAACACGAAGAGCAGTCCAGGAAGGAAGATTCCCTCGGTTATGCTATCGTTGTTGATGACGCGATCCATCTGTCCTTCGGTCGATGACATAGTGGAACCCTCAATGAAAGTACCAATGTCAGGGTCAAAACCGGCGGATCTCGGGTAGGGGGTCCCGAACTGTGCATCTGAGGATCGATGATAACATGGAGGCTCGGGACACGATGTTTACCCAGGTTCAGGCTCTCTCTTTCGAGGTAAAACCCTACTACCTGCTATATTAATATGGATGAATATGAATACAAGGGTTGATCTACATCGAGATCGTATTGGCTAAACCCTAGAGTCTAGCCTATGAGGATTTGTGTTTCTCTATTTGCCTCAACGGACTAAACCCTCTGGTTTATATACACACCGGAGGCGCCTAGGGTTTGTACATACCATCTTGCAGAGGAAGGAAAGATTACACCCGAACCTAAAACTTGCCATTACATGCATACTGGAGTCCTATCCGTATACGAGAGATGATCTTCGACTATGATCTTCATGGCCCACCAGTCCGGCCCATCAGGAGTTATCCAGCCACATGAGGACCCCTCGATCCAGGACTCCCTCACCGTCCCTAAGAACTGAGTTTTGTGTATGTTATCCAAGAATAGTTACTACCACACATTGGGCCCGAAACCAATGGACCCTCTCGCTTATTAATACCCTTGATCTCTGTCCAGGAGTTGCAAATAGTTTCTGGTGTTTCTAGGATATGTGTTGGCGGCTGTGCGTAGCGCAGACCTTAGAGGTGGGATATGTTGTGGTAGATACATAGTGGCACGGTGTACCAAGTGGCACCCAGATGGTGAGATGGGAACCCGGCTCACATTGTTTGATGCCGTAAGTGAAACTTCGGCCGGACTTCCTTTATGGATATAACCTCGAATAGGAGATAAACTTGGACTAGCATCTTGCGTGGTTAGTCAGGTTGGGGCCGACACCGTCGTAAGTGCTTCCGCTTGAAGGTTGCCGTGGTACATGACGTGTACATGGTGGTAAGTGGTGAGAGCGTGTGTGAAGAAGTACACCCCTGCAGGGTTGTCAATGATCTATTCAAATAGACGCATCATCGGATATGGACTGCTTGGAGAACTTTTGTGGTACATAGATAACTTGAAGTGGATACTCTAAAATACGCAAAGTAAGTGTGAGTGTTATGGATGACCTTCCTGTAGGAAGACGGGAGAGGATCCATAGTGGTGTATTGAGATGCTGAATATGTGGACTCGTGTGCACTTTCTCACCTCAAAGAAAATACTTGTAGTCGTAGTACAGGTTAGCCAAGAGTCAAAGTTGGCTTGTTGCAGTTAAACTCCACTATCCCCTTGTTGCTACTGATGCCTATGTAGATAGTTCTGATGTAAGTATTGTTGAGTACCATTGTACTCACGTGTGCCTATTTACGTTTCTGAAGAGGTGACGTCGGTCTCACTAGTGACTTCTACGACGAGTTCGATGTTGGCCTATTAGTTTGGGAATCCCAGACAGAGGTCTAGTTCCTATGGAGTGTCTTATAGATAGTCAGGCTTCTCAGCCCTTCTTCTTCTCTAGTTGTCTGTACTCAGACTTGTTATGCTTTCGCTTGCTTGTATGACATTGTATGCTAGGCCATGAGACCCATGTTTGTAATATCATGTTATGTAAGGCTCCTTGGAGCCTCATTAATAAATACTTTAGTTGTAGAGTTATGTTGTGATGCCATGTTGTATCTACACATATTCAATCATATTGTGTGTATGTTTGAAATGCATTGGTATGTGTGAGATTCGACACATAGTCATGTGCCTTTGGTAGCCTTACCTACAGGGAAATGCCTCCTAGTCTTTCCACTGAGTCTTGGTAGTTCGCTACTGCTCCAGAACACATGGATTGACCGACGTGTATCCTTCTTTGCTCCTGTGTCTGTCTCAATGGGGAAATATCATGTGGTGTTTACCAAAGTCCTTGTAGCATGCTACGACTTGGTTACACTTGCTGCTGACCGACACGTGCATTGCTTGGTTATGTATGCATGTTCATATACGTTTGTGCCACCTTGGTTTGTGACTAGTCATGTCGACCCGGGTTCTCTGTAATGTGGATGCTAGCGACAAAATCATATACGTGAGCCAATAAACGCAAATAGTCTCGGCCAAGGTAAGGCTGCAGCCGTGGGTTATCGTGCGAGAGGCCGCAAAGTGATGTGATGTTTTACATGCTAGATCTATGTGACTTAGGATCGGGGTCCTGACACCCCTCCCTCGATCCACTCAACTTGTATGACACCCTGGTTTTTCGCCCTTTCTTTTTCTTTTGGATTCCTCTGGATTTTGATTTGGTTTGGCTTTGTGGTCTTGAAACCTGGAAAGATCATCTCTTCTTCCTCTCCGTAATGGCTTGTCACACCCAAATCTTTCCCAAGGACATGTCATTTCCATCCTAGCCAAACGCCAATTTTCTTTTCTAGGAAATATTTCTTTTTCTATTAAAGAAATAATCCTGTTTTCCCTAAGTTGTGAAGTGATACGTCCAAAATGTATCTATAATTTATGCTTGCTCCATGCCACTTTTGGGTGATATTGCTATGATATTTATACACTTCCATACACTTTTGATCAGATTTGGACTAACCTACTAATCCAGTGCACCCTAGTGCCAGTTTCTGTTTTCGGCTGTTTTTGTATTTCAGGTTTTCACATTACGAGAACTGCCAGGAAAAATCCAGAAAAATTATATAAAAAATCAGCGTTCCAGAACCTACCTTGCGCCCGAAGTATAGCCGGGGGGGGGAGGGGACCAGGGCTCAAGGCGCCCTGG
>LR738715.1:897713953-897743806 GCA_902687465.1 Secale cereale
CCCCCCGGGCCGCACCGGGGGGGGCGCCTGGGCCCCCTGAGCCCCGTCTGGTGCCCCCCTTTGGCATATATTTAGAGCGTCCTCCGAAACCCTCGAGACGGGAACTCTTTTTCGCGATCTCATCTCTGTTCCGCCGCCGCCGTCGATTCCAAGATCGGGAGCACCAGGAGAACTCTTCCCGGCACCCTGCCGGAGGGGAGGATCACCACCGCGAGCCTCTCCACCACCATGGACGCCTCCCGGATGAGTTGCGAGTAGTCTACCTTGGACCATGAGTCCATGACCAGTAGCTATGTGATGTTCTCCTCCCGTTCTTGTGCTTCACTAATTAGTCCTCGTGAGCTGCCCTACATGATCGAGGCACATATGTAATCCTTATGCTGGTTCTATGATGAGTTTGCTGGGATCCGATGGATTATGAGATTATGTTCAGATTGTGCTTGAGTAGTATATTTGATCTACCTCTTTTATATTTATGTTCATATGTAATTCTTGCATGTTCTCCGTTGTTATTTATTGCTTTGGCCAAGTAATAGGTAGTTACTCCAAGAGGGAACGTTATGCTCGATTGTGGGTTCATGCCCCTCGATGACTAGCTTGAGTGACAGAAACATGAGTCTAGGGGATGTGCTGTTGCCACAAGGGGGAAAACAACGGTGCTTGTGCCCGCGGGTGCAAGGATTGTTTACTTTACGCAAAGTTCTTTTAATGCAGTTGTCTGTTGCATTGAGTTTACACTATGGGTGGGGCTCGCAACTTAATACCAGCGAGATGTTCTGGATAGATATCTCAAGGTGGATGATTAGTAGTAGATATTGATGGATTTCGGTCTACTTACTTTGGCGTACCGCCCATGCTTTGAACCTCAACCTTTCTTGCAATGTAGTCAGCATTGGTTTGCGTTCGTGGTCCTGTCAATTGCCCAGCTGTAATTCGTTTACCTCACATAGCTGTTTTATCGTCTTTTGGGAGAGAGACATCACTAGTGAACATCATGAGACTCCGGTCCATATTACCATCATTGATCACAGCCGCTATTTACTTTTCGCTATTATTTACTATTGCAAACATTATCTATCACTACTATCATTTGCTTTTAATCCTTTGTGAACTACAAGGCCGGAGGGATTGACAACCTCTCTGTACTCGTTGGGAGCAAAGTTATTTGTATCTGTGTGCAGGTCCACGTTGATTGCTAATATCTGGCGCCGTTAGCAGTTCACACCTACTTGTTGAACCTAGGAGTCTCTGGGGATTCGATCCTTGGCATCTTTGCTAAGGGAAAAACTTCCACAACACTGCATCTCACACCTTCCACTTGGGGTAACCAAGGAGGGGTTAGAGGCCCATCAAGGAGTTTTTCTGGCGCCGTTGCCGGGGACTCCACTCTTCAGGATAGGGGAGTTGCATGCTATCTTTTACCTTTGCTTTTTAGTCTTGTTAGTTTACCTTTCAGTTTTTGCTTTAGTATCTTTTATCGAAAATCACAAAAATAGTTATCTTGCTTGCTTGCTACTATGGGTTCCACCGAGAACACCAAGTTGTGTGACTTCACTAGTCACAACAACGATGACTTTATCAGCACACCTATCACTACACCTGCCACTTCAGCACCTTCATATGAAATTAAACCTGCTTTACTGAACTTAGTCATGAAAGATCAATTCTTCGGTGCTGGAGATGATGCTGCTTTACACTTAAACAACTTTGTTGAACTTAGTGATATGCAAAAGTACCAAGAAATAGATGGTAATATTGTTAAGCTTAAGCTTTTTCCTTTCTCCTTGAGAGGAGGAGCTAAAATTTGGTTTCAGTCTTTGCCTAGAAATAGCATAGATTCATGGGACAAGTGCAAAGATGCTTTTATTGGAAAATACTATCCACCTGCTAAAATTATCCAACTTAGAAGTAACATAATGAATTTTAAACAATTGGATAATGAACACGTTGTCCGAGCTTGGGAACGTATGCAATCTCTTATCAAGAACTGCCCTACTCATAGTTTGACTACTTGGATGGTTATCCAAACTTTTTATGCAGGCTTGAACTTTACCTCGCGGAACTTGTTAGATTCGGCCGCGGGAGGAACCTTTATGTCAACTACACTTGGTGCTGCCACGAAGCTTCTCGATGAGATGATGACCAACTATTCCCAATGGCACACCGAACGCGCTCCAACAGGTAGGAAGGTAAACTCTGTCGAGGAGATTTCCTCCCTTAATGAAAAAGTTGACTTGATCATGTCTCTACTTTCGAAGCAATCCTCTGTTGATCCTCGTGATGTTCCTTTAAATTCTTTGATTGCTCAAGAACAAGTAGATGTGAATTTTATCTCTAGAAACAATTTTAATAACAATGCTTATAGGAGTAACTTTGGTAACAATACTAGACCGTTCCCCTCTAATTCTTATGGGAACAACAATGCTTATCCTATCACCAAGAACTCCACTACTGAACTAGAGATTATGCTTAAAGATTTCATCACTACCCAAAAAGCCTTTAATAAGACTGTAGAAGAAAAACTACATAAACTAGATGATCTTTCTTTTAAGGTAGACCATTTAGCCAATGAGGTAAAATTGCTAAAAATTAAAACTTCTCCTCTTGAGGAGAGGAAGGTCACTCCCATTAATGCTACTCGAGTGCAAATTAATGAAAATATTAGGATGATGGCTAAACTTAAAGAAAGATGGGCTAGAGAAAGGGAGGAAGAAGATAGAATTAAGAGCCTTCCTACCCGCCACACTGTTGCTACTATCCAAGTTGTTGAGGATACCCAAACTCTTAGCACCCAATGTACTCCTGGTCCCATTGGACCTATTAATGGTGATGCTATGACTATAGAAACTACCAAACAAGTGAACCTAAAGGACACCACTACCACTTTACTTGATGCTAATGACCTTGATTTTGATAATTGCACTCTTACCGAAGTTATTTATTTCCTTCACAAGATGTCTAGAGACCCCCGCACTAGCACGCTTAATCTTGCCTTCACAGAGCATATCACTAATGCTTTAATCAAAGCTAGGGAGGAGAAACTTAGAGTAGAAGCCTCCATACCCAGAAAGCTAGAAGATGGTTGGGACCCTATGATAAAAATTAATTTGAATGACTTCTCTTGCTATGCATTATGTGATGTTGGAGCTAGTACCTCTGTTATGCCCAAAAGAATATATGATATGCTTAAATTGAAACCTTTTGATTCTTGTTCTTTTGGTGTTCGTCTTGTTGATTCTTCTATAAAGAAACCTTTGGGGAGGATCGACGATGTTCTAATCGTTGTCAATGATAATTATGTTCCCGTTGATTTCACTATTATGGATATTGAATGTGATCCTTCTTGTCCAATTATTTTGGGACGTCCCTTTTTACGCACCGTTGGTGCTATCATTGACATGAAAGAGGGTAATATAAAATTTCAGTTTCCTCTCAAGAAAGGGATGGAACACTTCCCTCGAAAGAAGATCAAGTTACCTTTTGAGTCCGTTGTACGGGCTAGCTATTCTTTTACTCTTGATAAAACTTGATCTATATGCATTATGCCTAGCTTAAAGGCATAAAAGAAAGCGCTTTTGGGAGGCAGCCCACATGAATAAATTTTTATATTTTTCTTTTGTTGTGTCTTGATGTTGTTTACTACAGTAGCATCATCATTGTATCTTTGCTTTTCATATTTGTGCCAAGTATAGCCTCTGATTGCTAGAAAGTTCAAAAGCTGTGAGGTGCTGTCCAGGAAACAGATTCTGTCCTTGGATAGAAAAATTCGTATAAAATCACCAGATCATCTTTTTGGTCTGAATTTTTTCGACAGCGTTCTCTATATAATTGTCTTTCGTGCTTCTGTTCTGAGTTTTTTGATTAGAGTTGCAGAAGTGCCCCGAACAAATCAATTACTACCTGCTGTTCTGTTTTTCACAGATTCTGTCCTGTTTTGCCTTTCCTTCATTTTGCAAACCAAGAGCTTGCTTTTTCTTTGCAAAAACCTTTTGGCAATCTTGAGAAACAGTAGAACTTCAAGAATATCTTTATTTCCAGCAAGGAACAATTATTTTATTAAGGGTACTAACCTCGCTAATCAGATTATAATGAGTTATGTATGAAGGGAGTTTTCTAGTGTGCGAGGGAAGATGATAAAAAGATTCAGGAGTGTCAAGCGCTCAAGCTTGGGGATGCCCCCATGCACCCCCAAGAAATATTCAAGATGACTCAAGCATCTAAGCTTGGGGATGCCCCCGTGCATCCCCTTCTCCATCAACATTATCAGTTCGTCTTTCGTTCCACTATATTTTAATCACTTCATGTGTTATGTGCTATGCTTGGAGCGTCTTGCTTTTAGTTTCCTTTTTAGTTTTTCATAACGAGTCGGAACTCAGCGTTATTTATGTGGGAGAGAAACACGCTCCACTTCTACCTAGAACATAACATAGAATTTTCATGTCTATCTTTGCTGTGTGTGTTCTTTGTCTTTTAATAGCTACTATCATGCTCTGCTCTTAGTATTCATGCTTATCTTTTCAAAGAGCTTTTGTTTAGTTGGTTGCTTGAACTCTCTTTAATTACCATGCTCACCTTATTAAGAGAGTTTGCTTCCGTTGCATTGGTTAATATGTCTATGATAAAGATGCTACGTGCATAATGGCGCTTAGTAGTTCAGGTTTTCTTATGGTTAGTCTCAAATAGCTGGGGGATTCCCAATGTGTTATTGGAGTACCAACATGATTTGTTTGCCTATGATGTGGTATGGTTTCTTAATATCTTCCTTCAAGAATTTATTTTGATTGACTTGGCGTATGCTCATGCATATTTAAGACTGTAAAGAAAGTCTGTCAAGCCTTGATGATCTTTTGTTTCTGAGTAGCGATATAACTTCCATGCCTGATTCAATGTTGCTTTGTCGCTCTGCATGATTATGACCATCATTGCTCTCTTAGTTGGTCGCTCCCAGTCTTTTGCTAACCTCCACCTGTACTAAGCGGACTGACTGCTTGTGCATCCACATCCTTTTAAACCAGTTATGCCATATGAGTCCACCATACCTACCTATATGTGGTATTTCACCGCCACTCCAAGTAAATTTACATGTGCTACCTTTAAAACCTTCAGTTTTTGCAATACATAGCTCATGGGAAAGTAGCTTAAAAACTATTGTGGTAAAGAATATGTCCCTTATGTATCTTATTTCTTATAAGTTGCTTGCTGAGCGGTATCCATGTTTCTGGGGACGCCATCAACTGTTACACTTTTGTTGAATATCATGTGAGTTGCTATGCATGTTCGTCTTGTCTGAAGTAAGGGTGATTTGCCATTGGGTTGAATGAGTATGCATATTGTTAGAGAAGAACATTGGGCCGCCAACCAAAGCCATGTATCATGGTGGAAGTTTTAGCTTGGACATTAATCCTCAATCTCTTATGAGAATATGCTTATGCATTAAAGAGGAGTCCATCATCTATTTTCTATGTTGTCCCGGTATGGATGTCCTCAAGTTGAGATCTATCAAAAACGAGAAATCAAATGCGATTTATCTCCTTGGACCTTTGTACAGGTGGCATAGAGGTACCCCTTTGTGACACTTGGTTGAAACATATGTAATGCGATGACAATCCATGGAAATCCGAGCTAATTAGGACAAGGTGCGAGCACTATTGGTATTCGATGCATGAGGCTTGCAACTTATAGGATGTCTTATGCATGACACATATGAAGTACTACTACCGTTGACAAAATTGCTTCTATGTTTTCAAAATAAAAAAATCTCTAGCACATAACCATTCTTTTACTTTTATGTTGAGTCTCCACCTTCTTTCTTCAAGCACCAACTACTGAGAGCATGATTGTCATTCTAAGTGTAATGTGCATTGTTCCAAAGTAGCATTGTCTTTTGCATGATTGTGATATCGTTTATTTTGAAATCATTGTATCTAGTCATCACTTAAACCTTGAAGGTGCCCCTGCATTTATGTTTTGCTTCACTAAAGGGGGCAAGCTAGATATCACTTTATCATATTTGCACATCATGTTCATTGCAAATCATTTTGATGTTTCAGTTTCATGTTGTAAAACTTTCAGTCATTTGTTATTTTCTCATGCGGCATCTTAATTACTACAGATTCATTGTCTCAGTAAGCTTTTGTCATATGACTATAAAAAGTCCTATATGGTTAATAGCATGTCACCACAGAAATTATTCTTGTTATCATTTACCTACTCGAGGACGAGCAGGAATTAAGCTTGGGGATGTTGATACATCCAAAACGTATCTATAATTTCTGCTTGCCCCATGCCACTTTTGGGTGATATTGCTATGATATTTATACACTTCCATACACTTTTGATCATATTTGGACTAACCTACTAATCCAGTGCACCCCAGTGCCAGTTTCTGTTTTCGGCTGTTTTTGTATTTCAGGTTTTCACATTACTAGAACTGCCAGGAAAAATCCAGAAAAATTATATAAAAAATCAGCGTTCCAGAACCTGCCTTGCGCCCGAAGTACAGCTGGGGGGGCCACCAGGGCTCCAGGCGCCCTGGCGGCGCGCCCCCCCGGGCCGCGCTGGGGGGGCGCCTGGGCCCCCCGAGCCCCGTCTGGTGCCCCCCTTTGGCATATATTTAGAGCGTCCTCCGAAACCCTCGAGACGGGAACTCTTTTTCGCGATCTCATCTCTGTTCCGCCGCCGCCGCCGCTTCCAAGATCGGGAGCACCAGGAGAACTCTTCCCGGCACCCTGCCGGAGGGGAGGATCACCACCGGGAGCCTCTCCACCACCATGGACGCCTCCCGGATGAGTTGTGAGTAGTCTACCTTGGACCATGAGTCCATGACCAGTAGCTATGTGATGTTCTCCTCCCGTTCTTGTGCTTCACTAATTATTCCTCGTGAGCTGCCCTACATGATCGAGGCACATATGTAATCCTTATGCTGTTGCTATGATGAGTTTGCTGGGATCCGATGGATTATGAGATTATGTTCAGATTGTGCTTGAGTAATATATTTGATCTACCTCTTTTATATTTATGTTTGTAAGTAATTCTTGCATGTTCTCCGTTGTTATTTATTGCTTTGGCCAAGTAATAGGTAGTGACTCCAAGAGGGAACGTTATGCTCGATTGTGGGTTCATGCCCCTGGATGACTAGCTTGAGTGACAGAAACATGAGTCTAGGGGATGTGCTATTGCCACAAGGGGGAAAACAACGGTGCTTGTGCCCGCGGGTGCAAGGATTGTTTACTTTACGCAAAGTTCTTTTAATGCAGTTGTCTGTTGCATTGAGTTTACACTATGGGTGGGGCTCGCAACTTAATACCAGCGAGATGTTCTGGATAGATATCTCAAGGTGGATGATTAGTAGTAGATATTGATGGATTTCGGTCTACTTACTTTGGCGTACCGCCCATGCTTTGAACCTCAACCTTTCTTGCAATGTAGTCATCATTGGTTTGCATTCGTGGTCCTGTCAATTGCCTAGCTGTAATTCCTTTACCTCACATAGCTGTTTTATCGTCTTTTGGGAGAGAGACATCACTAGTGAACATCATGAGACTCCGGTCCATATTACCATCATTGATCACATCCGCTATTTACTTTTCGCTATTATTTACTATTGCAAACATTATCTATCACTACTATCATTTGCTTTTAATCCTTTGTGAACTACAAGGCCGGAGGGATTGACAACCTCTCTGTACTCGTTGGGAGCAAAGTTATTTGTATCTGTGTGCAGGTCCACGTTGATTGCTAATATCTGGCCCCGTTAGCAGTTGACACCTACTTGTTGAACCTAGGAGTCTCTGGGGATTCGATCCTTGGCATCTTTGCTAAGGGACAAACTTCCACAACACTGCATCTCACACATTCCACTTGGGGTAACCAACGAGGGGTTAGAGGCCCATCATGAAGCAACCAACATTTCTGTCATTCCCAAAATTCCCACAAAATTCTCAAAATTCCATTTGACAAAATGGACCTTGGATATGTAAAAATATTAAAGATTCCTGGTGAGAACACCATCCAATGTTTGTTTCTGGTCGGAAATTCAGTTTGGTAAGTAACTACATTTTATATTGTTCCATAATTTCTGAAAGTTTTTACTAGACCATTCCGACACCTATATAAAATCCCTCCATAAAATTTGGGCTAATTTAATTTAGCAAATTGCTCTCAACAATTTCCCCAAGTTTCTGTGCAGAAGAAAGCATTGTGAAGGAAGTACCATTTTTATTTATCCGAATGGTATAAATTTTTTATAGTGCCTTCGTATGCTCGAATGATCATCATCCACCAAATTTCAGCTCAATCCAATCATCTGTGTGAGCACAGCTTCGATTTTCACATTCTTGCCGAGTGTGGTACTTTGCAATTGCCATGTAGACCCCTCCTCTTGATCTGAAACTTTGCCTCACTGATCACCTTAGTGGATGACCAGCCTTAGCCAAACATCATGCCCAATGGACTTGTGCATTTCTCTCACCACTGATCAAACACCCTGCTGCTGATTTGGGTTTGTGCCTAGTGTAGCCTCCTCCGGTGCCTTTTCTATTGTCTCCTTGCACCTAGCAGCTACAGGGGTAGTTTCCAACCTGCAAGACATGCTTGGACCTCCCAGAATGCATGGCAACTCCACGGTCACGCAGTGACCACGCATAGGGTCTGTGCATTGCATGTAGAGCTAGTGCTCAGTGCACTAGACCCCTTGGGAGGCCCCTCACCGAGCTGTGGTACAAGCACCTCCTCCTTCCCGAGCCTTCCCCTTGGCTATTTTAGCGTGCACCCGAGGCCCCCTGGCAGCACGCACTCCTCCCCAAGCCTCGGAGCCTCTCTCTCCCTCTCCAATGGCCGATGACCACCGCTTGTCCCCCTCGGCGATTCTACGAGACGCACCAAGATCCCCCTGGAGCTGTCTAAGTGGCCTCCTCCCTCCTTTTCTTCGGGGACGCAGTCACGCACCGCTGGCATGGCTCCTCCGAAGCTCTATGGCCGCCATGCCCCGGCCATCTGAGACGGAGTTGCGGGCTATCCTGAGCAGCCCCGCGGCCAGCCTCGGGCGCGCGCTCGCCGGCCGGCCCTCTGGAGTAGCGAGGAGACGACAACGTCGGGTGGCCTCCTCTGCCTCTGCTTTCGTAATTAGATCCGAACTTGAAGCTTGAGCATACAGATACAATTCATACGCGAGGTGGACACCATGTGAATGTGGCATGATTGGTAAAATGCAAGGAACAAACCGAAGACATGGAAAAAGTTAATGCAAGAGTTCTATAGCGGTACATCAATGTCAAAGGAGAAGGCGTTCTAGAAGATATTCTTGTTTTTGCAAGATCTGTAAACAGTGCTTGTTTAAGAAACGCCCATTCAATGAACAACATGTTCCAGATAAAGACATTACCAATAATTATCGAGTTTCGTGAAAAACTGAAATAGAAATAATGACATACCAGAACATATCATGATCCACACACTACTAGGAAAAGGTCTACTAATGGCGCACCTATTTTGGCCATTAATGGCGCACTACTGGTGCGCCATTAGTGCCACGCCATTAGTATTTTTTACTAATGGCGCACCACTGGTGCGCCATTAGTATCTGGTGTACTAATGGCGCACCATAGGTGCGCCATTAGTATAGACCACTGTCGGGGGAAACTGTCCTCCCACGAGCACCTATGGGACCGAAGCCCCTTCTACGTTGCGGTAAGGGAGCGGAGGGAGCACGAAGAGCGGATCGAGGGGCACACGCGGGCAGTTTACCCAGGTTCGGACCGCGCGGACGCGTAAAACCCTACTCCTGCTTGGGCTGTATTGAGTTCTTGAGCTCGGGAGCTTGAAGAGCTACAGTACTAGCTACACCGAGCGAGTGAGTTGTCTAGGTTTCGAACCCCCTCTACGTTGTGCATGGGCCTCCTTTTATAGCTCAAAGGGGGTCACCGACAGGTGTCAACGTAGAGGAGGGTAAAAGTGTAATTTTGGTGGTAGTTGTAACAGTGCGTGAACAGTATATGAACAGTGGTGTTCACCTAACTTTGACAGTGGGGGACAAGGACATTAAATGCCCGTCGCCGTCGACCCCAAAAGCGACCGTCCATGCTTCTCCGTTCGCCACGGCGGTAGCCTCGTCACCGTGGCATGCCACCGTGTGCCCCAGGCTGCACAGCCATCTGCCACGTGCCCCTGGAAGGGCCCCAGGGCGACGCGTGGGCCGATGAGCTGGAGCGCAGGCACACAGCGTAGGTTTCCCCGGCAAGCACCTTGCCGGGGTAGTGATCTTGCCGGGCCCGGAAGCTTGTCGCTACTCCGGGTCTTGCCGGGGCGCATGACGCGCCGAGGCATCTCTTGAGATATGTATTCCTTGGCCTTCCTGGCAAGCTCCTCTTGCCAGGGTCTTGTGCTAAAGTGATAACCTTGAGCCTGGTGCGGCCTTCCCGGCAAGCTCCTCTTGCCGGGGCCTTGATCTTCTGACTTGTATACTTTGTTCTTGAATGGCTTCATAGGGACAAGAAAGGTTCGCGGCGAGCACGTGGTAAGCCCTGCCACGGGAAGCTGCTAATGCCCGTGCACAAGTTGGGGAACTTAGTACACCGACAGGAGCCCCCGGGCCTGGGCCATACACGGTGCCGAGCGCTGTTGGGCCAGGCCCAAGACAGTGCACGGGCACGCGCGGCCCACGGCAAGCCGTATCCCTTTCCGTATCCGCCGCATCCCTCCCTAACGGCACGCGTCGATTGCGGCGTCGTGGGAGAGATCGTGGCCTGTTCTTTAATGGGAAATGCGGAACGTCCCCCACTTCCCCCTTAAAAGCAGAGGAAGCAGGGGCAGTTCCCTCCATCGTCTTCATTGCGCCTTGATTCTCCAGAAACCCCCGTCGCCCTCCGCCTCCCAAAGGTCGACAGAGAGCTCAGCTCCACTCCCTCCTCCGCCATCCGCAGCGTCCGCAGCGCCGCCGTCCTTCCCGCCTTCCCCGCCATGGCCCCGAAGGGCGACAAGACGAAGAAGGAGAAGTCCGAGCAGGCGGCGAAGCTGGCCGCCCTGCGGAAGAAGTGTGTGGTCTTCGCGCCAAGGCTTGGTCCGAGGGAGCTCCGGGACAAATACTATTTGTTCTGGGCGAGGGAGACCAAGGCTCATCCCCGCACCAGAGTCGTCCCCGCCGTCGCCGTCGACATGTTCCCCGACGGGTACTTTTTCTTTGCCGCATTCTTCCACTGTGGTTTGTGCCCTCCGTACTCGGAGTTCTTCTGCGATGTAATGAATACATACGGCCTCCACCTTCTAGATTTCACCCCCAACGCCATCCTTATGATGGCCGTTTTCGCACATCTGTGCGAAAACTATGTTGGGGTTCATCCCAATGTTGCTCTTTTCCGCCACTTCTTTATGCCTAGAGTAGAATCCGGCGATCCCCTCTCTGGCGGCATCTCCTGGATCTTCAGGCTGAACAAGAAGGACTCGTACCTGAAGGGAGAGCTTCGCGGGAAGTGGGAGGAGTGGAGAGCCGATTGGTGCTGGGTGCTAGAAGATAAGGCCGAGCCCTTCACCGCGCCGCGCACGACTGCCATAGTGCGCGGCAGGGATTGGAGTGAGTTGGCCCCGGAGGACAGCAAGCTCAACATCGCCCTCATTAGGATCATTCGTCTCCGGGTCGCCAATTTGACTGTTGGAGAAGTTGGAGCAGATTTCCTCTGCCGCCGCATCGCCCCTCTACAGGAAAGGAAGAGGCGTGCCTGGGAATTCGGCAACGCGGCGGATATCATGAGGCTGCGCCCTGGATTGAACTACAACTTCACCGTCTTGGAGTTGAAGGGGATGGTCAAGGAGCTCTTCAAGCATGACCCCGCCCATCCGCAGTGGTTCAGACCTTCCCGGGGAGTGGTGCCGCTGTGCAACAGCACTGCCCGAGATTCCCTACGAGCGATGATGCCCGCGTGCGACTCCCACGGCGTCGTCCCCACCTGGATAGAGCCTCCACCGGAGACCGTGCTGAACTTCTTCGACAACTTGGTCGAGAAGCCCTGCAAGGCCGACGAGCAGAAGGGCCTCACCCGGGATACTACTGGCCGAGATATAGCTTACATCGCCTCCAGGATGGAGGAGGCCGCCGCAGCCGCGGCAGCGGGCGAATTTGGATACACTGTGGACGAGGCGCAGGCCGCGGACGCAGTGAGCCAGGCAGAGGAGGCGGAAATCCTCAAGCTGCTGAAGCTCGCGCCCGAGGAGTTTGCCGGGGAGCCTTCCGTGAAGTTTGCCGGGACGAGCGAGGTTGCCGGGGGGAGCGAGGCCGCTGGGCATGGTGCTGAGTCCAGCGGGCCTGCCGGGGAGGAGGAAGAGGCCGAGGCCGGAGGTTCCGAAGAAGACTCCGGCGGGTCTTTGAATCTAGACGACGATGCCTCCTCGTCCTCGGAGAACTCTCCGCCTCCGCCAAGCCCTCCGCAGCAACAGAAGAAGCACCCCCGCAAGGCAGCGGAGACGGCTAGGCCGCAGGCGCCCTGACAGCAGCCGGCGCGCCGCGCGACGCGCGCCACCAGGACGAGCGAAGTCGTCAAGGAAGCGCCCCGTGCTCGAGCGTCAAGTGGAGGAGGATCTTCCCGGAGCGGGACGGGTGCTGCTTCCGCTCCTCGGTCCTCGGCGACGACGGGGGCTGGGTCTTCACAGCCCGCAGCCCCGGAGATCGCCAAGCGCCCGAGGGAGCCTTCTGCTCCAGCTCCTCGCACGGGAGCACCTCAGGCGGATTTTGACTTCTCCGCCCTCAGCTCCGACGAAGAGGAAGAGGAGTAAGTACTTGCAATCCTTTTAGTTTCTTCGATTTTGTCTTGATTTTCCTTGTTTGGTTTTGATCTTGCCTTGTTTTGCTTCACAGGACCTTGGCCCAGAGGATGGCGAAGAGGGCCAAGATCCCTGTGGTCACTATCGAAGACGACTCGCCCGTCGCGGCGACAAGCGACGCGCCGGCGACGAGCTTGCCGGATCAGCCTGCTGCTCCGAGGAGCAGCGCCCAGCGCAGCCCCCAGCGTAAGTCTAGTGTTTGTCTTTCTGCTTGATGGGCGCTCGAGGTTATTGCTTGTACTGATGTCTCGTTGTCTTGTGCAGAAGTGGAGCCGCAGCCGTAGGAGCGCCAGGAGGTCGCCCCCGACGAGCCACTTGCTCCACCTTCCCCGCCAAGGGTGAGCTCCCCGGCAAGGGAGAATGCTCCGCCAAGGACGGGTACTCCGCCAAGGGCGAGTACCCCGCCAAGGGTGAGCAGCCCGACGAGGGTGAGCACCCCGCCGAGGGAGGGCGCGGGCGGCCCTCCGCCAGCAGGGGTTACTGCTCCGCCGCCAAGGGAAAACTCCCCGGCGAGGGACCCTGTCATCGAAGAGATCCGCGAAGGTAGACCTTTCAGCTTTTTCTTCTTGGATTTGTCTTTTTGGATATTTGCTTGACTTTCTCTTTTCTTTTTCTTCTATTAGATCCTCCTGCCCCAGAGCGGATGGAGACGGAGGCCACCACTGAGGAGGAGGTGCACGGCGACGGCGGCAACGCCACTGCCGCCGAGGGAACGGCTAGAGCTGGCGAGCCAGTGGTCGAAGAGACCGTCCCGACCGCTGACGCCGCGGCTGGGGAAGGGACCGGCGACCAAACTGCTGTCCCGGAGGCCGCAGGAGCGCCGGACGCTGCACCGGCCGCCGACCCTTCCGCCTCCGCGGAGCGGTCGGGTGTCTACTTGAAGGCCGCCAACGGGGTCTTCATACAAGTCCCGTGGGCGTCCTCGTCTCGAGCACCCGCGGAGGGAGAGACCTTTGACGGAGAGGTCCTCGCCTCCGCCGGCTTGAAGATTGTTGAAGCGCCCGGCGACAGCGACGAGCCCGAAGAGGAGGGACTCCTTCGCCGGCTCCTGGCCTTGTATCGGGCCAGGCAGGCGAAGCTGGAGTCTCGGGAGGCTCTTGCCGCCAAGGCTGGAGCAGACTTGGAGAAGTGCGCCGCGGAGCACCGTGCCGCCAACCAGGCGGCCCTCCGCAACTTGGCGGAGGAGCGTGAAGAGCTTGCCGGGGCGCAGCAAGCCTTCCTCCTGGAGAAGGCTGAGGCAGAGGAGCAGCAGCGGCTGGCCGCCGAGGAGTTGTCTCGGCTGGAGGGAGCGCTCAACCAGCGGAAGGTCGAACTCGACAGCCACGAGGACGACCTCACCGCCCGGGAGCAAGCCATTGGCGGGGCCCTGAAGGAGGCAAAGGACGCCGCCGCTGCCGCGGAAACTGCTAAGAAGGATCTGGAGGCCAGGGTGAAGCAGCTGGAGTTGTTCCTGAAGGCGAGCGAGGACAGAGTCACTGCGCTCAATGTGGAGCGGGAGAAAGATGCCCACACCAACTCTGAGTTGCAGGTACGTCTCTCCGAGAAGGGCACAGAGCTCTCTGACGCCAAGAACTCCATTGCTGACTTAGAGCTGAAGGTCTCCACCCTGACTGACTCGCTCGACGCCGCCCGGGACCGCGAGACGAAGCTGAAGGACGAACTCCGCAAGCAGAGGAACTTGGTGGAGAGCGCCGCCGTCTCGGCGAACAACTTCAACCGGGCAGTGGAGCAGTGGACTGATGATCTGGTCACCTCCGCTGCCAATATTGACAAGGAGATGGTGGCGCTGAGGGCGGAGCATCTCGTGTACTCCCCGGACGAGAGTCTCCCCCACAGCGCCAAGTTGAGTCTGTTCTTCAGGGGAATAGCGCCGGCACTTGCGCGGCTGCGGGAGAGGATCCCCGTGCAGCTGGCCGACGAGGCGCGTCGGCTCTGCACGGGCACCATGGAGCGGGTCTTGTCCAAGATCGTCTTCCGCAACCCCGGCATCAACCTCGTCAACGTCCTCCGCACCTTGCCTCCCGAAGCCGATCAGGAGGCGTTGAAGGCGCAGGTTGCCCATATCGTCGCCAAGGTGAACAAGATCACAACGCGTGAAGGCGACCGTGTAGATTAGATTCCTTTATTTCTGCTTCCTTTGCCGCTGCAAAGTATGTTACGGACAAGAATCTATTAGTTATTGCGGCAAGTTATCTTTGTAATATACAGTCTTATTTTGAGCGACCAATGCAGTGTTATCTTCCTTGTTTTGGTCACTTTACTTTGTATGTATTCCACCCTACGCTTTCAGGGAACTTGCCGGTAAGAAGACCCTTGCCGCGAGCGCTGAGTACTGGACTCTTAGCAGCCCGCTGGCCAAGACCTTGCCGGCAAGAAACCTTGCCGCAGCTAGTCGCAACACACTTAGATTGTTGAGCGAACTCGAAAACGAAGTAAGGGCGCGACACTTGGCGCAGCTCACTTAAGCCATTGAGCGTGCTCGAAACAAAGTAAGGGTGCGGCTAGCCACGGGTAGGTTCCTCCGCGCACAGGTTTTCCATACAAAGTGTGGTTGTTCAAGGAAGACAACTAAAAAATTCGAAAAATTTGAACTGCTCAAACTTTGGTGACTTAGCTTTCATAAGTTGTTTGCTCCCCGACAAGGCTTCTCTTTCTTGAACAATACTTGGCTCATACCTCCATCTCCTTCCCCCCCGGCAAACTTGTGCGCGAGGAATACTCCTTCTGCTTAAGAGGGAAAGAAAAAAGAGGAGGAAAAAGAAAGTATAGGGCTTTACGGTTTGCTAGTGCTTACCGGGGATGTGCATTGCACAAGGTGTCAGATAATGCATGCAAATAACAAAGAAAAGCATGGAAATGACAAGTAGTGCGAAGCACAAAAGCTTTACTGATGCACGGGATCTGCGCCCGGCTTTGTACAAAGGTTTACATGCAACAGCGGCAAGACTTGTACAAAAGGTGGTTGCCGGAGAGGATCACGGCAACCGCGCCTTATGGGTGAAATTTGCGAAGATGCTCTATGTTCCAGGAGTTGCTCACCGGTAAGCCTTCTTCGGTCTCAAGGCGGACAGCGCCGGGCCTTGTGACTTGCCTCACCCGATAAGGGCCTTCCCACTTCGGCGTCAACTTGTTGGAATTCTTGGCGGACTGAACACGCCGAAGAACAAGGTCGCCTTCCTCGAGACTCCTGGCCTTAACCTTGCGGCTATGATAGCGACGCAAGGCTTGCTGGTATCGAGCAGCTCGTACAGCAGCCTGGAGACGTTCCTCCTCAAGGAGCAATGCGTCATCTTGTCACAGTTGCTCTTGCTCGAGCTCATCATAAGCGAACTACAAAAAGGGCTGCTAATGGCGCACCGGTTTTGCCCCTTAATGGCGCACTACCGGTGCGCCATTACTAGCACGCCATTAGTAGTTGGATACTAATGGCGCACCACTGGTGCGCCATTAGTATCTGGCATACTAATGGCGCACTACGTAGAAGTGCGCCATTAGTATTTTTTTTCAATTTTTTTTTCAAATTTTTTTTTCAAATTTTTTTTTCTTAATCTCAGATCATTATGGCTTAATCTGGGGTCAATTTGCTTAATCTCAAGTCAAATTGCACTCTGTGGTCAAACTTCCCATAAGGTCACCCATCCTCACACTACTCCAGCCCGAGCACGCTTAACTTCGTAGTTCTATCCAACCCCAGCACCAGCTCACTTCACACGCACTTGTTGATATATCTATCATATCAATCCTATTAACCCTTCTTGATGTCTAGGAGTTTGTTAATGTTCATGAGTATGATGAAATTTTGAAAATATATTTCAAACTTTCCGGTCATATTACGTATCATATTTTGGAAAAAAAATTATAATTTTTTTTTCGAAAATTTTAATTTTTTTTTTCTGTTACTAGTGGCGCACCTAGCAAACGGTGCGCCACTAGTAAGTTTGAAATTTTTTGAATTTTTTTGCCTGTAGATCATAAAAGCCCCGTAACTTTTTTTCTGTTAGGTTTTTGGGGATTTAGAAAATGTTTAACGGGGTTCCCCCGTTAAATTTGGATGTAACTTTTCGAGTAGATGATTTTTCATATAAAAAACTTTTTAATCCGAGTTCGTATGCAAAAGTTATAACCGTTTTACTAAATTCCAGACATATTTTGCAAATAAAGTCAAAATTCATATTTGTAAATTTTCCCAACAAGTAGACCACATATCACATGAGAAACTTATTTTCTTTTATTTTTTTGACATTTACATCATTTTCTTTTATTTATTTTTTAACTGAAAAAGGCGGTCCACGGGGGGGGGGGGTGCAGTAATGGCCAAGTTACTAATGGCGCACCGTGGTAGTGGTGCGCCATTAGTAGTTCAACTACTAATGGCGCACCACAACCACGGTGCGCCATTAGTATTTTTTGAAACAAAAATAAAAAAATAAAAAGAAAATATGAAAAAATAATACTAATGGCGCACCGTGGGTGTGGTGCGCCATTAGTAAGTTGAACTACTAATGGCGCACCACTCCCACGGTGCGCCATTAGTATTTTTTGAAAATAAAATAAAAAAAAATAAAAACAAAATATGAAAAAAAAAATACTAATGGCGCACCGTGGGAGTGGTGCGCCATTAGTGCGCACCACTCCCACGGTGCGCCATTAGTATTTTTTGAAAATAAAATTAAAAAAATAAAAACAAAATTTGAAAAAAAAATTACTAATGGCGCACCGTGGATGTGGTGCGCCATTAGTAGTTGAACTACTAATGGCGCACTATCCACTGGTGCGCCATTAGTAGTTTTGAGAAAAATATGAAAAAAAAATTGTTACTAATGGCGCACCACGTCAACGGTGCGCCATTAGTATTTGGATACTAATGGCGCACCGCATGTCTGGTGCGCCATTAGTGTCAATTCCATCTATAGCCCTTTTCCTAGTAGTGTGCCTCTGCTCCGTAGACAAGAGCAAAGGGTGTCTGTCCGGTGGCTCGATTTGGTGTCGTCCTGATTGACCAAAGAGCCGCCGGCAACTCCTCTATCCAGTTTCTTCCGCACCTGTGCAGCCTGTCGAAGGTTCTTGTCTTGAGTCCGCGGAGCACTTCAGCATTGGCCCTCTCTGCTTGACCATTGCTCCTCGGGTGAGCAACAGAAGCGAAGCAGACCTTGGCGCCAAGGTCTTGGACGTACTGCATGAAGGTGCGACTCGTAAATTGTGTGCCGTTGTCAGTGATGATCCTGTTAGGGATCCCGAAACGGCAAACAATCGATCTGAAGAACCTGACTGCTGACTGTGCTGTCACCTTTCTCACCGGTTCCACTTCTGGCCACTTTGTGAACTTGTCGATTGCTACGTACAAGTACTCAAAGCCCCCGACTGCGCGGGGAAAGGGGCCGAGAATATTGAGCCCCCAGACCGAGAAGGGCCAGGACAAAGGGATCGTCTGGAGAGCTTGAGCTGGCTGGTGAATTTGCTTGGCATGGAACTGGCACGCTTCACACTTGGTTACTTGTGCAGTTGCATCTTTGAGGGCTTCTGGCCAGAAGAACCCTTGCCGGAACGCCTTCCCGGCGAGTGCCCTTGCGCCAATGTGGTGGCCACATATGCCTCCATCTATCTCTGCCAACAGCTTCTGTCCATCTTCCCTTGAAATGCACTTCAACCCGACACCATTGAGTCTTCTTCTGTATAGTTCATTGCCAACGAACTGGTACATACTTGACTGCCTGGTTATCTTCTCTATCTCTTCTGGCTCGTCGGGAAGTTCTCCAGTTTGCAGAAAACGGACGATTTGCTGCGCCCAAGCTGGAGCCTGAGGCTCAACAACAAGGACCAAAGGCATTAGGGCTGCTGCGGGGACCTCAGCTTCTACGGCAAGAACCTGCGGCTATGCCGGAGCTGATGGTCCCCCGGCAAGCCTGCCGGGGCAAGGCTTGTCGGGAACGCCTGCTTCAACTGTACAGACCCTTGGATCTGCAGGAGCAAACTGTTCCTCAGCATCTTGATTGCTGATCTTGGGGACCTTGGCGGCGGCTTCGGGAAGATCCGCCGGCAAGTAGTCGCCGGAGACCAACTTCCTCTTCTTGTTTTGCCCAATTGATGGTGTAATGAATGGCTGAGTTAACTTGAGCACAAAGGTCCCTGGTTCCACAGGTAACTTCATGGCAGCACACTTTGAAAGGCCATCTGCAATATCATTCTGAGCTCTTGGGACGTGCTCCATTTGCAGACCTTCAAAGTGCTCTTCAAGCTTCCTCACTTCATCAACATAAGCTTCCATCAAAGGGCTCTGGTAACTCTTGTTCACTTGTCGGACCACCAACTGTGAATCTCCCCGCACAATCAACTTCTTGATCCCAAGCTCGGCCGCAATTCTGAGGCCGGCAAGCAAACCTTCATACTCTGCAGTATTGTTTGTCGCTTGTTCCTTGGGAAAGTGCATCTGGATAACATACTTGAGGTGCTCTCCGGTGGGCGCTATGAGTACCACGCCGGCACCGGCGCCTTGCAGCGAGAAAGCACCATCAAAGTACATTACCCATTCGCTGCTCACTTCTTGGACGGGGACGCTTGTCTCTGGGACTTCTTCATCTGGTGTTGGGGTCCATTCAGCTATGAATTCTGCCAAAGCTCTGCTCTGTATGGTTGAAGTACTCTCAAACTTGAGACCAAAACTTGACAGCTCCAGTGCCCACTCGACGATCCTGCCTGTTGCTTCGGGATTTTGCAATATCATCTTCAACGGAAAGCGAGTGACCACCGTTATCTCGTGTGCTTGGAAGTAATGGCGCAGCTTCCTTGAGGCCATGAGGAGGCCGAAAAGCAACTTCTGCACCCCAGAGTATCTTGATCTAGCCCCCTGCAAGAGGGAACTTACAAAATACACTGGGCACTGCACCATCTTCTTTCGCACTTCTCGTTGTTCCTACGCAGATTTGTCCTTGTCGGGGCCAGAGCTTGTCGGGGAAGCCCCCTGCTTGTCGCTGGATTCGCTTGCCGGGGATGTGGGTTCCTCGTCCGCCTCCCTCTCCGCTACTAACGCAGCACTAACCACTTGATTGGTTGCTGCTAGGTACAGCAGCAACTTCTCTTGTGGTCTAGGTGCGACAAGTATCAGAGTGGAGGACAGGTATCCTTTCAAGTCTTGCAGCGCTGCCTCCGCTTCCGGAGTCCATTTCATAGGACCTGCCTTCTTCAAAATCTTGAAGAAAGGGAGGGCGCGCTCTGCTGACTTTGAAATGAACCTGCTGAGGGCCGCCACACAACCAGCAAGTCTCCTTACGTCCTTGACGCGCTTCGGGGCTTCAATTTGCTCGATGGCTTTTATCTTGTCGGGATTGGCTTCAATCCCCCTCTGGGACACAAAGAACCCGAGAAGCTTGCCGGAGGGGACTCCGAAGACGCACTTCTCGGGGTTCAACTTGAGTTGGATCTTGCGCAGATTCTCAAAGGTTTCCTCTAAGTCTTGGATCAGGGTATCTTTGCTCTTGCTTTTGACCACTATATCATCCATGTAGGCTTCTACATTTCTGTGGATCTGTGGCTCAAAAGCGGTGTGCACCACCCTTGCAAATGTTGAACCTGCATTCTTCAATCCAAAGGGCATGCGTATGAAGCAATATGTGCCACATGGAGTAATGAATGCAGTCTTCTCTTCATCTTCCTTGGCCATGAATATCTGGTGGTAACCTGAGTATGCATCAAGGAAGGAAAGTAGCTGGCATCCGGCGGTGGAGTCAACAATCTGGTCAATACGCGGCAAGGGAAATGGATCCTTGGGACACGCTTTATTCACATCAGTGAAGTCTATACAAAGTCTCCACTTCCCATTAGCCTTGCGCACGACGACTGGATTTGCTAACCACGTAGGATGGATCACGCCTCTAACCAGGCCTGCTGCTTCCAACTTCTTTATCTCTTCGGCGATGAATTCTTGGCGCTCCACGGCTTGCTTCCTGACATTTTGCTTGACGGGCCGCGCATGAGGACAAACAGCAAGCTTGTGCTCAATTACCTTCCTGGGAACGCCGGGGATGTCAGATGGTTGCCACGCAAACACATCGACATTCGCCCGCAGGAAGGCAACGAGCGCGCTTTCCTATTTGTGGTCGAGTGTAGCACTGATGGTGAATGTACCACCAGTGCCGTCCTCCTTGGCGGACACCTTCTTGGTTGCCGGTGGAGCTGCCATGCCTTTCTTCCACTTGCCGGTGGAGCTCGATGGTGCGTCCTCGATGGCAGCGCAGCACTCCGAAGAGGTGCGTTTGCCGGAGTGGGTTCCAGAGCTCTTGCCGGACTTGGTCTTGGTCTTCCCCCCGGGAGCTTCAACGGCAAGTGTGTTGCTTTCTGCTGCGGCTGCTGCATCCCGGTAGATCTTGTCGGCGCAGATAAGCGCGTCCTTCTTGTCACCAGGGATCTTGAGTACATTGTAGGCATAGTGGGAAGCTGCCATGAACTAGGCGAGGGCAGGATGACCAAGTATCCCATTATATGGCAATGGGATATCGGCGACGTCAAAGGTTATCCTCTCCGTCCTGAAGTTGAGCTCCCCGCCAAAGGTCACGGGCAGCGTAATTTTCCCCTTCGGCTTGCTCCTTCCCGGGTTGATCCCTTGGAACGTCCCGGTTTCTTCGAGCTCGCCGTCCGGGATATGTAGCTTCTTGATCACAGCTGAGGAGATCAAGTTCAGGCCGGCCCCGCCGTCAACCAACATCTTGGTGACCTTGAGGTTGCGGATGGTTGGTGAGACCAACATCGGCAAGCACCCGACCGCAGTTGTGCGGTCAGGGTGGTCCTCAAGGTCGAAGATGATGGGCGTGCTGGACCACTTCAGCAGCCTGCGTGACTCGACGGGTGGCTCAACTGCATTCACTTCTCGCACCCACTGCTTGAGCTGGCGGTGGGAAGTGTGCAGAGAGGCACCTCCGTCGACACACAGAACCTCCGTGGCCTTCTGGAACTCCTGCTCGCTGTTATCTCCTTCTTCCATGTCGTCGTCGTCGTCTTCTTCCTCATCCTTGTCGTGGCCCCGGGGAGGTCTATCACCTTGCCGCTGCTTGGCCTTGCCGCGGCGTCCTCCCCGGCCATTGAACGGCCGCTTCTTGCTGGGCTCTCCTCCGCCTCCTTGGGCCTTCTCCTTGTCGCGACGCTCGTATTCAGCCTTCTGCTGCTCTACGAGGTACTCGACTCTCTTGCAGTTCTGAAGATCGTGGCCCTTGGTGCGGTGGATCTTGCAGTACTGCTTGTCGGAGCCGTCCTGCTTGTCGGCTGCCGCTACAGGGGCAGGCTCCTTGCCGGAGCCGCCGGCCTGTGTCTTCTTGGCGGGAGCCTCCTTGCCGGACTGCTCGACAACAAGCACCTCCTTGCTCTTCTTCTTTCTGTTATTCCGCCGCCGGCTCTTCCTTGCCGGGGCGGCGTCTTCGCTGTCGCTTCCTCCTGCGCCAGCATCCTCTCCGGGGAGTCTCCTCCCCTCTTCAGCGCCAAAGATGTCGGGGGAAACTGTCCTCCCACGAGCACCTATGGGACCGGAGCCCCTTCTACGTTGCGGTAAGGGAGCGGAGGGAGCACGAAGAGCGGATCGAGGGTCACACGCGGGCAGTTTACCCAGGTTCGGGCCGCGCGGACGCGTAAAACCCTACTCCTTCTTGGGCTGTATTGAGTTCTTGAGCTCGGGAGCTTCAAGAGCTACAGTACTAGCTACACCGAGCGAGTGAGTTGTCTAGGTTTCGAACCCCCTCTACGTTGTGCATGGGCCTCCTTTTATAGCTCAAAGGGGGTCACCGACAGGTGTCAACGTAGAGGAGGGTAAAAGTGTAATTTTGGTGGTAGTTGTAACAGTGCGTGAACAGTATATGAACAGTGGTCTTCACCTAACTTTGACAGTGGGGGACAAGGGCATTAAATGCCCGTCGCCGTCGACCCCAAAAGCGTCCGTCCATGCTTCTCCGTTCGCCACGGCGGTAGCCTCGTCACCGTGGCATGCCACCGTGTGCCCCAGGCTGCACAGCCATCTGCCACGTTCCCCTGGAAGGGCCCCAGGGCGACGCGTGGGCCGATGAGCTGGAGCGCAGGCACACATCGTAGGTTTCCCCGGCAAGCACCTTGCCGGGGTAGTGATCTTGCCGGGCCCGGAAGCTTGTCGCTACTCCGGGTCCTGCCGGGGCGCATGACGCGCCGAGGCATCTCTTGAGATATGTATTCCTTGGCCTTCCTGGCAAGCTCCTCTTGCCAGGCTCTTGTGCTAAAGTGATAACCTTGAGCCTGGTGCGGCCTTCCCGGCAAGCTCCTCTTGCCGGGGCCTTGATCTTCTGACTTGTATACTTTGTTCTTGCATGGCTTCATAGGGACAAGAAAGGTTCGCGGCGAGCACGTGGTAAGCCCTGCCACGGGAAGCTGCTACTGCCCGTGCACAAGTTGGGGTACTTAGTACACCGACAACCACGGTGCGCCATTAGTATGCCTCCCAGGGGGCCATATATACCCAGGTGCTTTGGCATACTAATGGCGCACTCTTGCGTGATGCGCCATTAGTAACTTTGGCATACTAATGGCTCACTGTGGGATGATGCGCCATTAGTATCCTTTGGCATACTAATGGCGCACTGTGATGTGATGCACCATTAGTATGAATATTAGGTTTTTTTTTCTTTTTTGTTTTTTGCACAGGTTACAAAATGTATTATTGGACAGAATATAGACAGCACCACACAGCAACAACAGATTCATCGAATACAATAGAAGATTAGTCTCTGAATATAATTCATCATATTAGTCTCCGAATACAATTCATCATATTAGTCTCCGAATTCAAAAGACCGAACAAAGATAGAACATTATATTACAAGTCTCGAGACCGCGAGTAGCGAGTTTGTCTTCACATTACAAGTCGATATCGATCATCTAAACTACCATCACATAGAAGAGAGTTGCGGTCATCACGATGAGCATCATCACGATGAAACTCGTCTTCATCCGGTTCCTCCAACGCTCCCTCCCCTCTCCCTCTAGATAGCGGGCGTATCTAGATTACGCCACCGCCCTAGTGGTGTACCCTTTGTAACTGTTACCGCTGAAACGGTGAACCTGTCTCCGACACTCCTCCCAGTCGTCGTAGACTCCGAGAACCTTACCCTTGTACACGACATACGACGGCATCGCTATGCACTAGCCAAACGAAACATTAGTACCAATTCACAGACAATACATAAGCAATATATAAGTATGCAACAGAACGATCGGAAGAGAAAAGCAAGACAATAATAGCATCGATTACATCTAATTTGAACGACTGTCGAAACCAAAGAGACATACTACAAGTTCAGTAAAGTTTAATTACAACATGAGCCAATCGATGTTTCAGAACTAGACACAACATCACTACTTTCGACTCGACTCAAGGGACCGGAGCGTGGATGAAGCCGCCGTCTATCATGGGAGTCATGAAATCGCGGGCGTTGTCAGCCTGCATTTGTATCATTGTGTCTATGTCACTGTTGGACGATTGATTTCTGAGGTAAAACTGCCACGAGGTACGAAGGACATCTTGATGGATGATTTCTGCAAACTCCGAGTGGATGCGAAAGAATTCTTGTCTGATGTCCGCGTCCTGGATTGCCGACATGATTGCGGCCCAATCTTTGAGTTTACTAGGTAGCAGAAGGTGATGATGGTCCCGTATGATCGCTCACATGTGATGGATGGCGTAGGAGGCACCCTTCTGACCGCCAGGCGGCTGCTTGATGCAGCAGAACGTCGTATTGTGGGCGAACACGTGCTTGCCGTACTTACGAAGAGGCCTGGTGAAGGTGCCTCAAGATTTGGCATAGACGGGGAGAACATCATCAAGAACTTTCTTGACATTTGTGTAGTCTACCTTCGACTGACGGTCCGAGTCGAAATACGTGGCCATGGAATATTTCGGGCTTAGGAGGATGAGTGTGCAATGTGTGTCACTGCACAAAACACGGAATGTTAAAAGAAAAACGATCGAAATCTCAGAATTCATATGTTACGGGGCGGTTGAGGGGACGACTTACTCTGGAAAGTAAGGCACGCGGAAGTTATCCTTATCTCGGTTTGCCAGAATGACGCCTTCGAGGTAAGAACTCGTGACTTGCCGGTCCCCAGCGCTGCCCAAGATCTTGGCACGATGTCTGGGGTCTTGTCTCTAATGATCCGCATCTCCATACTCAGCGAAAATAGCCGAATGAAGGTGTAGTGCAGCGGATGAAGGTTAAACATAGCGAAGATGTCATCAAACCGCAAGATGATCGTACCGCCGATGGAGTTATCCACAAAGCCCTTGCCCTCTAGCACCTTGGCCGCGAAAACCGGGTATGCCACATCCTTCTCTCTGAGACGCCGCTTCTCCAAAGAAAGAACACTGTCATGCAGACTCCGCATAGCACCCGTTGCAGCATTGAGCATATTAGTCGGTAGCATCGGCCTACCCGCCACATGCACCCTCCTCATTATATCCTCAGGTGAAGGTGGCCCATCGTGAGCACAGATCGTACTCATTGCCGTCTGGCTCGCACCCTTGTTACTCTTTCTTTTCCGTGGCTTCTTCTTCTCCTGTAATGGGACCGAGTTCTTCTCACAGACCGCCTTCTTGAGTGTGTTCGGGCTGATAATATTTCGCACCTTGGCTATCTGAGGCTCGGTGAAGTCGGCAGCTGGAGACGTCTCCTGAGAACTAAACGGGAGACGACGCCTGTTGCAACTTGGTTTCTCCGTGGTACCAGCTAGATCACGCATGTCTTTTGTAGGGTTGGGTTCTTGAGAAGGAGGCGCCATGAATTCACCCATGATCGACAAAGTACTCATCGACGTTGGCAAATGTATCGTCGTCATTGTCGTCGTCTTCGTTCGGATCCTGTGCCACATGCATGTTCGGATCCAGTGCCATAGGGATGTCCGGCACCGTTGCGGCGGTCTTGCCATGGCTTGGCGCCGGCACGACTGGCGGTGTTGTCTTTGGGGTGGTGTCCCCCACCCCAAAACGAATCTGGCTCTTCGGCCAAAGCAGGGGCCAGCTTAGGCAGGATCTGAGGGTCATCACATCATCTTCGTCGGCCCCGACGGGTTGAATCGGAGGTAACAACTCGCCGCAGCCTGGCAGCACCCGAACCAGTTGAACCTATACAAGGTGTGTGGCATCGGAGTACCGTGGAACACGGGGTTGCCCGGTTGAACGATTTTACCCTTGGCGACATCGACCAACTCGTTGTTCACGAAGTGTAGGAGAGTGCACGGAATGTCGGCAGCACCCTGCGAAAACATGTAGGGCATCAGGGATGCCCAGTCAAAGGCAAGGAGATGAAGTCCTCGGCCGAGAGAGGCTTAATTAGTTACCGTGATGATGGCGTTGAGCTCGGCTAATGTCGAGGCACCGCCAACGGCGGGCGTGCAATTGACGGAGGGGCCGCTTGCTGCAGAGGTGCCGGCCGGCGTACACCCGGGTGCATTAAGCTCCCGTGCCGGCGTCGGAGACACCAATGCCGCCTCCGCTGGAGACACCAATGGCCGCCCGCAATCCACGTCGTCAGCCCCTGAATCAAGGTAGGCATAATGCCGGTGAGCGTCGATCCCAGTTGTAGTTGCACTTGCTCTTGGACAATCTCTGGAATCCGCGCCACTTGTGCCTTGAGTTCTTGAACCTCGCGCGACTGGCTTTCCGAGCTGGTCTTTTTCTCCTTTCGCCCACCAGCGTTATAGTATGACGACCATTTTGTGGACAAGCCTTTGCCGGTCACACGACCAGCTAACGACAGCTTACTGAGCTTATCCTTTTTTTTCATTGCATTCAACGCCCTATTTAGGGTGGTGTCCCAAGGGTTGCTCTTAGTCGACCCCGCGCTACTGCTTTCAGTCGCCTGCGGAAGGAATGTGAACCATTTAGAAATTTGGCTTCATTAATTAGAATGCAACCATATGGAGCTAATTACGCGGGGGTGTATTCCTTACCAGAACAAGCTCAAGCGCCCTGGTCTTCGGATCCGTGGTAAGCTCCTTTGTTTTCGGGTCCTTCTTGTACCGAGCCCTGACAAAGTTCCTGGTCTGCTTGTCACCGTATTTATCAAAGAGGGGCGGTACGCCTTGCTCGGCACGCTCCGCCTCCTCCTTGTCCCATATAGGCTCCGCCACTCTGTAACCGCCGGGACCGAGTGTGTGTTCCCCTAAGTTTAGCTCCCGCATTTCTTGCCCCAACTGACTTGATTCGGAGGTTGCGGTGCTCTCGCACTTGATCTTGAAGTCGTTGTAGTCATCTTCGGTGATCGAAGGATTTTTCTCCTTGATCTTCTCATAACTAAAACCTTTGTCAATCATTCTCTTCATCGTGCTTTTCCAAGTAAATAGGGCCGTGCTCTTCCTCGTGAGGGCCGCATTGTTCACTTTATTCCCTTTGAGGCTTGTGTTTTCAAATTCAGCGGGGAACTTGTATCGTTCGTGCAGCTTCGTGAAGAGGAGGTTGCGCAAATTTCCTCGGTCAGGATGCCTTAGGTTCTCGGTGTTGATCGAGACGGTGCTCCGGAGAATTCACCCGAGCTTGAAGCGAGTACCCCTTGACTATTCGTTCAGGCGCCGTTGGATTCCCGTCGGAGTCCACTTCAGTAAATTCCTCCTTGATGGTGCGGAGCACGGTCGGGCGCCGGTCCTACCGTTGCCTCTTCGGTTGGCTGCCATCTGTGCATGCGCCTCCATCATCAGTGGTGGCATCCTCGGCGAACCATCAGTGGCGTCATCCCCGACGGCACCATCAGTGGGGTCATCCTCGGCGGCACCATCAGTTGTGTCAGGATCGGTGTCTTTCGCGGCGTCCTCATACAAGTGAGGTTGTTCCTCCATCTCCTGGGACAGCTCCCAGAATGCCTTGCTTCCCAAACCGCCGGCCTCATCGTTGTGGGCCATGTTTCTCTCTAAATAGGAAAAAAGTTTGGTCAAAAAGTTGGTTATTGTCAAGGAACAAGATCATGGTCTCATCATTTAGGGTTTGTCGACACCGAGGCATCCTAAAAGCTAAGCTTTTATCATTGAGGGTTTTTCCATGCCGAGGCACCCTAAATGTCTAAGCTTTCATCATTTAGGTTTTTATCGACACCGAGGCACCCTAAAAGCCAAGGTTTTATAATTTATGGTTTGTCGACACCGAGGCATCCTAAAAGCTAAGCTGGGAAGGAGAATTCTAAGTTGGGCCTAATCACTTGGCTCTATTGCCGCCTATTGTTTAATACAGCAAGAATAAAGGGGCAGTTGATCCTACTTAATTAAGTACTAAGATACCCCAGCCCATGCATTAGTCACAAGTACCCCATATGTCCTATTTTTAGCAAAGTCATGTTAAAATTCACGGAAAATTTCAGCATGACCCTTGCTGAAAATAGGACATATGGAGTGCCCGAATTTGCCGGAACGGTAGTTAATCGACATTCCAGCAAACTCAAGGGCCTCTCGGGGTACCTGCAAAATCATAACGACACGATGGTCGGAGATAAAACCCAGCAAAAATCTGCTCCAGGTTCACCAACTGACTGATACTCATGGAAAAGCAAAGCAAACTACTACTACCAAATTCTAGCTATGTTAGTGTTCTGCATGTCTAATACTAATGTCAAGCATGTCTAATACCAGCAGTTAATTGTAGCTTTTGCTTTTCAATGCCAAATTCTAGCTAGTACCAGTAGTTAATTAGGTTAATTACCCGCTGTTAATAACAACACATATTTTAGTTAGCTAGTATCAGTGCTATTACCCAGCAGTTAATTAGCTTTTGCTTTTGCTTTTCAGTGCCAAATTCTAGCTAGTACCAGCAAATTAACATCTAGCAGCAATCATTTTCAAATATATATACAAGACAGTAGGTAAAAGGAATTTATATGTGCCCACTGGACATTTTTATATTAACCTAAGGAAAATGAATAGTTAGGTTAATTACCCACTGTTAATAACAACACCTATATAAGAGAAACACCTGCTGTATTATCTCAATATAATGAGCATGATTTGCATTCCCTTCAACAAACAAAAAATAAATGTATGTGTGGCCTTATTATTTATCGAAGAGGGGCGGTAGGCCTTATTATTTTTGTATTATCTCAATAAAATGAACCAATTGAAAGCTACAAGTGTGACAAGTGTCAACCTTGGGAGATTCTTTGGTTTTGATTGTAATTTTCCTTCTTAACTGTCTTTTGCGCAAATGTTAGTGTTCTGCTGTCTTTTTTTTGTCGGTGTTTACCTGACTTGCATCTTGACAATATATTCAGATGAGCAACAGAAATTTTCTACTCAATATATAAGATGGCATTGCCTGCTCACTTCACTATCCAACACTTGGCATTTTCTACTCAATATATAAGATGGCATTTTCATAAAGTAATGCTATTGGAGATCTTTTTAGTCTCCTCCATTTAGGTTTGCATAATTCAAAAGTGAAGATGCTCCCGAGGTCTATTGAAAAGCTTTCAAATTTGTTGACACTGGACCTTTATAGATAAGATATACATTATTTGCCTAGTGGGGTTGTCAAACTGAAGAAGCTTAGGCACTTATTTGCTGAGAAAATGAATTATCTAGATTGGAGGGATATTCATTGTCACAGTGGTATGACCATCCCCATTGGTCTTGGGAATCTAACAAACCTGCAAACCCTACGAACATTGGAAGTGCAGGGTGACTCAGTTAGACATCTAGGGGAGCTGAGGCAACTGAAAAGCTTGAGGTTATCAAATATAAAGGGAATCTACTGTGGACGCATCCGTGAGTCTCTAGTTCAGATACAGTATTTTTCCAAGCTATCTGTGAATGCAAGTGATGAAAATGAGTTCTCTTGTTGAACGTCGTCCCGCCAAATCTGCAGATGCTATCGTTGAGAGGACGATTAGAGCTCGTCGGTGTCGGTGTCGGTGTCGGACCAGCGTCGTGCTCGCCTGAGGTAGCCATGGTGGGAGGACGCAAGAAAACCTAGGGAAAAGGAGGGGAGGGGAGGGGAGGTATCACCTGGGGGGAGCCGCGCCGACGAGGTAGGGCTTGGGGGAGCCGCCGACGAGCCTCTTCCTC